>JBAMJV010010449.1:0-90392 GCA_037951105.1 Echinarachnius parma | reverse complement strand
GGCGTACCCAGGGGGGGGGGGGGGGGGTGGCGGTTCACCCCCCCCCCCCCTTTTCACATTTTAGCTGGTCTCGAGACTACTTTTAAGCTGTCTTGACCGTCTAAAACCTGGTCTCGACCGACTAAAACGTGGTAACAACCGACTAAAACCCGATCTCGGTACCCAAAATTGTCAAAGATCTGCGGTATTGGGTTCGAAAATTGTGAAAGCAGTTGGTCTCGACTCTTTGCAACTGAACCCCCCCCCCCCCCCCCTCCACTGAGAGAGTTGAATGAACCTGGTCTCGGCCTCGAAAATGTTCAAAGTACTTAGTCTCGGCTTGGAAAAAATTGTACGGACACCCCCCCCCCCCCCCCCCCCCCCACTGAGAGGGGTTTTCAACTTTGAAGGAACCTGGTCTCAGTCTCGAAAATTGTGAAAGTACCTGGTCTTGGCTTCGAAAATTGTTTACGGACCCCCCCCCCCCCCCCCCCCCCCCCACTGAGAGGGGTTTTCAACTTTGAAGGAACCTGGTCTCGGTCTCGAAAATTGTGAAAGTACCTGGTCTTGGCTTCGAAAATTGTTTACGGAACCCCCCCCCCCCCCCCCCCCCCCACTGAGAGGGGTTTTCAACTTTGAAGGTACTTGGTCTTGGGCTCGAAAATTTTGAAAGTACTTGGTCTCGGCTTCGAAAATATATTAAGGCAGGTGGTCTCGGACGCGAACAAATTAGTCTTGGTCCAGTGAACTGAACGGCAAATCATCCCCCCCAGGTGTAAAAACCTGTCTACGCCACTGATACGAATACAACAAGGTATAAGGGAACCGCTAGAATTAAAATTTTATTTTGAGGATTTGGACAATGTTACTAAGTCCCTTTAATGTTGTATTATAATAAAGCTCAGTTGCGAGTCATGTGTGTTTGATTGTGTCCCTGAAAGTATATAAAACTTATGAAGGTCCTATTTGATCCAAAGGCGTACCCAGGGGAGGGGATTTGGGGGGTTCAACTCCCCCCCCCCCCCCCCCCCCCCCCCTTGATCAAAGAATTACTATTTTGGGGGTTTGAACCCCTTCTTTACAACTTGTAGCTGGTTTCGAGACCACATTTAAGCGGCCTCGACCATCATTACCCATGGTCTCGGTCTCGTAAAATTGCGAAGAACCCTGGTTTCAGCCTATAAAATATTGAACATTGTTGGTCTCGGTTACGAACAATTTCAACGGACACCACCCCTCCCCCCCCCCCCCCCCCCCCTCCTGCTTACAGGATTCTAGGAACATGTCTTAGTCTCTGCCTCGAAAATTTGTTACTGGTCCTGGTCTCGACATCGAACATTGTAAATGTACTTGGTCTCGGCTACAACAAATGTATACGGCCACTCCCCCCCCCCCCCCCCCCTGCTTACAGAAATTTGTCAGACGGCGTACCCCCCCCCCCCCCCCCCTGAACAAAATCCTGGGTACGCCACTGGTCTGATCACCATCATTCAGGTTTGTGTCATTTCAAAGATTCAATCCGAAGGTGAACTTTTCCAATGCTTCGATGGGAGCAAATTGAGTACACAAGATATGACGTCATACACATCTATTTTTTGAATTTTCAAATTTGAACTTCATTATTTTACCGAAAGAGCATACCAAATAATATCCAAATACCAAAAATCAATTAAATTTGTTAAGAATGCCTATCCCCATGATTGTTTTGGTCAATGGGAAATCAGTGCTTCCAACGCACCCTTTCGGCAAAACCGGGGGGTGGGGGGGGGGGGGGGGGGGGGGGGGGGGCTTTGGACGAATGGTCGCGTTCCAGTCAACGCGATGCGACGCGACGCCTAGCTAACTGCCTTAGCGTTGTTCGTATGCTGGTTCCTCCCGCACCGCGCGTTCATTCTCGGCCCCCGTGCGCATATGGCAATATACGCACGTACGTAATCTTCACGGGTCGCGCGATCAGAGGGCATTGCGCGTTTAGGGCATGTAGCGATAGTGGAATGGATGCTTTATAGTGGGCTCCGCGCGGTATAAAACGTTCCAGTCGGAACTACGCGACGCCCCCAACGCATCCTTTCGGCAAAACCGGGGGGGGGGGGCTTTGGACGAATGGTCGCGTTCCAGTCAACGCGACGCGACGCGACGCTACCCACCCTTTCGGCATAAGCCATGATAACCTTACCAACCTTATTAAACGTCTAATTAACCACCAAATTATATGTCAATTATACTTACAGGAATATCGTGTATAGCACAGTTTGCAATGGTCCAATCGTCCGCATGGTCCACTCACATAACTGACCGATGTTCATTATTATTCAAATATGCAAATTCGAAATATTATTCATGTGTTATAACCATCTCTTTCTTGAATGATTGTATGTACATTAACTATGGGCGTCGATCTGTCATTGATACCCATTCATCAGGGGGGATGATCTATTCATTCATCCCCCCTGATGAATAGGTATTACGTAAGTATCGACGCCCATGATATTAACGTCAATTATGTATACCTCGTGATTTCGTCTTGGCTATTTTGATGTTTGTAAATATCGTTTCATTTCATTATACATGCCACTGCAATGCAGCTTGTAGAGCTCTGCGACTGTGACATGTTTTGTTTGTTGAATAAATACTATTATTGTAATGACAACAGTTTGAAAAGGGACGGGAAAACCTACAATAATATAGGTTTTCCCGCTCAATTTCGCGATTGTGTCAATCGAATTGATAATAGGAGCAAACGAATTCGCGCGATTTGCGATCGCCGTACCAAAGCATTCGAATTCGTAAATAGTCGTTCAAAATCACGTAGGAGCAAGTGAATTTGCACAAAGTGCATACCTTTTCATCAATGGTCATTCGAATTCGCGAAAGGCCGTTGACAGTTGGCTGCACATTCGCGAATTCGAATGCCCATAAATGAACTTCTGTGTCTATTCACGAAAGCGTGTGCGTATGCATGAATTCGCATGCACTTATTCGGAATTTGGAAGACCGATACCAACGATTACGCGGCAACGCGCGAATTCGAATGACCCTAAATGAATTCGATTGAAAAAAGTGCAAAATTGAGCGGGAAAACCTATATTATAGAATTAACTAGTTGAGTGTTTATTATAAACGTTAACAAAATGAGCAGAAGTATATCTTTCGTCCGATCAATATATCACTTTATAGTGTGTAATTATGGAGAAAATGTCATTTAACGGGGGAAGAAAAACATTTGTCTTCCGGACAGAGACTTAAAGTAAACAAGAAAAGTGTTTTGTTTTTATTTCTAAGAAAATCCGAATATAGGCCTATTCGAGTATTGACATAACTGAAGTGTCCATGCTAATAACAGCGTATAAAAGCATCGAGATGTAACCAAAACAGACACGCATGTTCAATCCTAAGAGACGTGTGTGTCTATTTTCACATTGTTTGTGACTCTTAATACACTCTTGAAACATTGACAAGTTGACGAATAAATAAAGGTCCCTTTTTCATATCACACAAGTGGCATCCGGCCGTGTATCGTAAAACTCCCTCCAGATTAAAAAAGGGATTTTCCCAGTCTGGTTAATTATTGTCAAAATTCACAGTATCATATCAAAGTAGAACACATTGATGAGCACATGATTATATACCTTGTTTTTGTATATCAGTCTACATTTAACCACCCCTACCAAACACAAACGGACGGACACATACATACACACGCGCGCACACACAAACACACACACACACACACACACACACACACACACACACACACACACACACACACACACACACATGCTTGTTTGTCGTATATATACGCACACACACGCACACGCAAACAAATGCACACACACACATTTATTTTACATACACACATACACACAAATAAAATTGATTTCATAAGATTAATTATTTTTACTTAAAGATGTACATTTCAAATAATTGTCGGACTATGATGAGCCCCTTATTGTCTGTCGTTACCGTATATCCTTAGTTTTGAGTATGCCCTGCTATTATTGTTGTCATGTTATCCAAGTTTTACAGAAAATGCCACAAAATAATAAACGAAAAAGATAACGGGGAAACAGCTTCATTAAAAGTAGGTAACTCAAAAATACGTTTAGATATTCAAATGTCAGAATAGTGCAGCTATGTAGACGTTTTTTTTTTTATATATATTTGTACATGTAGCATGGTGTATTTTTTCATATCCGGTTTTGAAAGAGCGAACAATTTGAACGTGATGTCCACAATCATCCTGGTAAGCCTTCACATCATCGTCATTCTCTCAAGATGTGTAAGCACGGCATACATGGTCAACATGATTTTATTCTGCTCCTGCCCTTGGCTCGAGACACACGCATCTTCTGCTTGATTAATTTTTGGCACATCCGAAATTTTGCTGCTCCGCCTTGATGCTTGCGGGCATGTGTTTATAAATAGGCGTACGCATATGCTCGGTGAGCAGCGATCGGATCATGCCCGATGCTCGCAAATTGCGAGATGATGACGTCACCAAGACGACCTGTTCGATCCGCAGCGCATCTATTTTCGTTGCCGTAGTCTGCGTTTATAGACCGTTGGAGTTGCTTGGTAGACTTTATTCACTCATTTCAGTCCCACCTGCCCACGATGTATATACAAAAGCAACGAATTGTTTGTGCGTCCCTTTTAGGTACGAGGCTATTAAAATAAAAACTGTATCACCATGTTTATTATCCTACTTAATCATAATTGTATTCATCATAATGCGATGATTAGTCTTTAATAATTTTAATTCAACCATCATATTTGTTTATATTAATAATTATGTTATAATATCTTACTTATGAAACAAAATTCGATATTATTCTATAACATATAAACTCAGAGAGTGTTTACATTTTTTATTTATTTTTAAAATTCTCATGTGGCTATTGGAATAAGAATTTGTTTCCGTATAAAAAAAAAACCCACATTTTACATATATTCTGGCACATACTAAATTGACAACACAAATATCGGTCTCTGTGTGTTTTCTTTTTGTCACGTTTTTTATGTGTACAATTAATCAAAAAGAGTGTTAAAATCATGAAAATCATATTATATACATTGTAATAAATTATATAAATTATTATTATCATACAAAATCTCAGAATGATAAAGAAGAAATTCAATAGAGTCATAACGCCGTGTACAAAATGTCTAAAAGCACAATATGATAAATCGATATTGATGTCTAGTGCGTGTAGACTAGCGTCAACTAATCACTCTCGAATCGCTGTGTGCAGACGAAGCTAGCTCGCTCACCAATCGACGCACACAAAGAAAGGAGCGAGAGATCTTCATTAGATGATAACTTGTTTACGGGAGCGCATCGGGAAACAGTGTAACCGCCTGCTCGCTGAGTAATTCTCTGTTTTTCTCACTTTTCTCTTGCAAGACGTGCGAAACATACCCACAAACCTGCATGGACTGGAAGTTTTAAGTCAGATTTGTCGATTTTGATCGTTTTTTGTGAAGAAGCAGCGACGCCACATTTCTCCATCTGTTTTATTCCGCCAACCGCCAGAAACCAGGAAAGGCATCCATACACACACACCGTCACTAGGGAGGGCTTGTGTGCAGGGTTTCCATCGGTGGCGCTTTAGTGGTGCACACCAATTATAGATCGCATACTGTAGGAGCACGGGTTATTGCCTCCTTCCTCCGTGTGTATACGCCA
Organism: Echinarachnius parma; assembly: GCA_037951105.1. Lineage (NCBI taxonomy): Eukaryota > Metazoa > Echinodermata > Echinoidea > Clypeasteroida > Echinarachniidae > Echinarachnius > Echinarachnius parma. The sequence continues at coordinate 84,727 of JBAMJV010010449.1, read as the reverse complement.
GTGTGAGTACATCGGATTCATCGCCGTACTGACACAACACAACACGCGCTTTTTTCGGAAAATTAGAAATCATGGCTAGCACAACATCCACATTCACACCAAGATGGCTGCTCGCGAGCTTTTTCGTCGTCGCGGTGCTCGCTGCCTTCGGAGCCCGAGAGGCGTGGGCGGATGCCGTCCGAGCAGGCGATGCCGTAGATGCCATCAGCTCGGGTCGGCAGCAGTTCTTGAAGGGGCTCAGAGGTGCCCTGGCTGCCGTGGCGGCGCAGAAGGACAGGGGTTCGGATAACCTGGTCGAGGAGCTCCTCCTGGGCGATGCCAAAGACGAGATCGAGGATGAGGAGGCTGAGATTGAGAAGGAGCTCGGGCTGCTCGACCCACCCGATGTCAAGACGTTGGAGATTCGACTCCCTAATGCGGAGATCAATGAGGTAAGGAAAACATACAAAATCGTCCATTATATAAAACATGAAAACGTGCATAATTAATCATATTCTTAATAAGCGAACACAGGGATAAATGCCACGCACTAATTTAACGATATAATATATGTAAATATATGTATATATATGTAAACTCCGCAGAAATACGGTAATATAATATTTCCAGAACACATATAATAAACAAAATAAATTAAACTGTTCCCTACTAGATTTAGCAACACCATGAATACAGGACCTACCAGGTTCCAGTAGGCAAGGGGTTAAAGGGGTAGTTTAGTTTTGGTAAGGCTGAACTTAAGTAGCCAAAACCTGCACAGTAACATTATAAACTAATAGTTATAACTCCACCATGCTCGAAAGGTATACAAAATTACAAACGACTAAGTAAAAAGCCTGTTATCATTCAAAAAGAGCCATTGAAACACAAGAGGGCGCTTTTTAAAAAGGCATAGGTTTCAACCATTTTTCATACAAAATTATGCATGTGATGTTTTATTGATATAATGATTAAATAGCGAGATCATCAACAACTATTTAAAAAACGCTTTTGAAAATTTTTGACAAAGTGCAAGCATTTTTTTCTTTTTTTCTAAAAATCATCTAATTATTTGGGCCCCAAATAATTATAAGATCAGATATATTTATTGATATTTCAGCCGTTTCTGGGTCGATTTTGACCAAATAAAGTTTATTCTGCCATTAAAATTACATGTTCTCTCAAATTCGACACTCACTTTTTCATTACCTCACAAAAAAATTGTGATCTGCAGCGCCCTCTCTACCAAAACTAAACTACCCCTTTAAGGTATATATTACAGATCAGAATCCAAATATTGAAGAACATTTGCTTAGTACATAGTACCTAGAATCACTATTTTAGAAACGTGCAGTTAATAATCAGGAAGTTGACACAACATTGTTCACAACACTTTAATCGCATATCAACATAAATTCATGTGCCTTTGTTTGTTTTTTGTTTGTTTCTATTTTAGTTTCATTTAGGATCGTATCAATGCAGTGAAATCAAAATGACCAAGTGGTCACAGACCTTTTCCCATTTGTTCGTCGTACGAAAATCTGTAATTAAAAATGAACATGATTTTTTTAAAAGCCTCTAGACACTCCTCACACCTGACAGTTCTGAGTGATTAATAAACCATCTTCTGGCAGCTACTGGCAGATGGTGCTATTTATAACAACTGGTATATATACTGTATAAAATATCGTCGAGAGCTTGAGTATACACGGATGAAAACCACCTGTTAAATCTTGCCAATAATCCATATTTATTAACATTAATGCATCGCCTCGCTCTGTCGAAGAAACTATGATTAAAGGGGTAGTACAGTTTAGGTAATGCTGAACTTCAGTAACCAAAACCTGCACAGTAACATTACAAACTAATAGTTATAACTCCACCATGCTCGAAAGGTATACAAAATTACAAACGACTAAGTAAAACGCCTGTTATCATTCAAAAAGAGCCATTAGAACACAAGAGGGCGCTCTCTAAAAGGCATTGGTTTCAACCATTTTCATACAAAAATATGCATGTGATGTTTTGTTGAAATAATGATTTTTTTTTTTTTTTAAATCATCGAATAAATTTGGGGGCCAAATTTATTACGATCGGATATATTTATTGATATTTCAGCCATTTCTGAACCGATTTTGACCAAATAAAGTTTATCCTGCCATTAAAATTGCATGTTCTGTCAAATTCGACACTCAGTTTTGTATCACCTCACAAAAAAAATTGTGTTGTGCAGCGCCCTTTCTACCAAAACTGAACTACCCCTTTTAATTTATTGACTATCGAATTTATTCACAGCTCATTATAGTCGCTTTTGACAATTTCGTATTTTTACGACTAAATGATTATCTTTTTTTTTGGTGTAATTTAAAAGTCTAAAAGCTTACAAATTGAACCTGTCTTACTTTTTCCAACTCGTTAGTTATAAATAATGGTCGAAGGCATTAGAAACTAATCGCGCATGAATAATGAATACATGAATAATGACACTGGGTTGAGCAAATACTAAGGTACTTTATTAACACTAAACTTCATATGAAATCTATGAAATTTTCTGCGTCAGTTATTTATCATCCATTTATTTCGATACATTGAAATAAAATCTTGTTAGTTTACATCACTTAACTGACTGTATGGATATTAACTCATCAAGAGTTCGAAAATCGAGCATTCTATTTTCTAACCCATTCATTTTAAATTAATTAAATCGAATAGTGATTTTTATTATGCTTTGCCTTTGTATTATTGATTATGTGAACTCTTTATACAACGAAGTTCCTATATAGGAATCGTAATGTAATAGAAACAAATGAAACATGTGTTTCCCTACTTTCAAGTACGGCACCGGGTATATATATGACGTCAATAGTCATTATTATGAAAGCGGTGGTTGTTAGTGCTTCCTTGACTGTTTAGACCTTCCTAATGACTTCCTGAAACATAATTTGCGTAATTATTGTAGATCTTAAGTAGGATATGCACCAGAAAAAAGGAAACATTTAAATATATGATATACATCTAAATGGAGAGCAGCTAAATCGAGGCGGCGCTCATTGATAGACAAGTCATCTAATTAGTTTGCATATATGACGTCATTTGCTTTCCAGAAATCAACAACTATTACCATTAGTCTTTTATGAAGAAAATCTACCGGATCTTTATATTCAATCCGTCCGTATAATATATACTCTCTGTCATGATAGCAGGAAATGGACGGTAATATTGAAAACAATTTACATACAGTATGTTTTTACCGATCATGGCCCATCTATTGACCAAAATTACAGTTGTTCTTACCAGTATGTTGAACCAACTTATCATAGTGATATTGATGATTACTACTTTTACATGACTAAACAATTAATCGAATTCGCCTTGAATTGTAAAGACAGTTGCTGACACACATAACATGAGAGGAAGGACACGTTACATACTGGGCAGTATGCAAGTACTCCCGTCATATATCTCATATTTATGACAAATATATGGCAAGATTTTCACAATTGTGTTACAATAAGTATGAAATATTTCTTGCTCATTGTTCTACCTATTATGTTCAATATCGTAAGCACGGTAAGCGATTGTCACAAACGTCTGAAGAGCCTACAATATAAAAGAAAAAATATGAATAATGCACTTTAATATTAAGCTTTGCAAGACGGCCGACTTGACAGGAAGAACAAGTATAAACCTCGGCCTACATTTCCATCGACCGATATCCAAAGCTGATAAAGTCCAACAATAACGATGAAACATGGGTATGACAGCTTTCCAAAAGCCATTATCTTCTCACAAAATGTCATGGTCACTTACGAGCAATAATCATCAATCGAACTCGTATATGTACCAGAAAAAGATAATGATTATTCATACATGCGTGACATTTTCACCTGTTGTTTGTTAACAATGAAAAGATGAATAATAATTGAGAATATTATTATATTAGGTGCTATAATTGGATAATGACATTAATTAGTCTTGTTGGTTTCTTGTTTTTAAAATGTTATGGACAATTGCATTCATTTAGTACTAGTACATGTACACTGTATAATAATGTACGTATAACATCGTACATGCATAAGAATATGATGCAAATAGGCACGTCTTGATAACAAGTATACCAAGCAGACGATAGTTAATTTACCCCTTTTTTATCAATAGAAAGACTGATATATAGCTAAATAAGTTAAATGTATCCCCGAAAGATATTCAAAAATCATTAACATAATGGCCATAAAGTATAGATTGGCACGCATGAATATCTTTTGTTCAAAACACACATAGAAACATAACCATAGCATAATAATTATGGTATATGAATATTTTCCATTGTCTCATTATTTGAAGAGAATTTGTCTCAAAATCTCATCCTCTTTACCCGTCAGACAACTGTCAGTTACTGTCAGTCACGTGACAAAATTCAACCACCTGATCCTAAAAACGATTCATTTCTCGCCTCACTTGGCTAATGAAAGAGGGCCTCGTTAACGCACGCATGTTATCATCACAAAGAGTCGACTCACTGATTTTATTCGCGTTCACACAGCACACACCTAATCCCGAGGCTCTAGTCACTTTGTTAAATGTGCAAAAACTCTGACGAAGAGTTGATACAATATAATGTACTACTGTGATCTGATATGTCCACTGAGTGATGTGGGACATTTCCATAGCAGATGAATGCAATAATGACCAAGTAGTAAGCGAAAATGCAAAGTGATATGTTGTAACTCATTGCACTAACTTTGTACACAGTTACAAGTATCCAATGGAGATTTTAAAACCGAACACTTAAATATCTTTGTAACAAAGGAAAAACTCTGATCACCGGATCCATTTCCATGCTGCTATTGGTAATACAAAATAATACAAAGAGGTATGTGAGAGCCGCTATAGTGTTCTAAGTATATAGTTTTGTGGATGTTGGCAATGTTACTATCTATCTCTTTAAATTATATTAGTCCAAATGACACCAACATATTTAATCATTAAAAGCAAAAGTGTCATATTTTCAGTACAATTTGAAGAATAAAATAGGTTCGAAATCATTATTTGATGTGCATCGTATTGTACATACAAAAACATGACTAACGACCCGACCAATTTTATTTATCACTCGGGTGGTCTTATAGACAGGTTTGACTGTCTGTGACTATTACACAAGAAAACATTATGTCGTCACCAACCATACCAATCATTTCGTTTTTAATATCGGGACAATAAAATTAGTGAACAGAGATATAGGTATAAAAAGATACACATTTAGCCTCGCTCTGCTGGTGTACTATCTTATAATCTTACGCAACAGACACATAACGTATAGTCTTGACGTCATTAGGCATCGGACGTACATTATGTTATGTCGTGTTCTTGCATGAGCTAAATGATGAAAATACATGCTGCATAATACAAATACTGCAGATGAACAAGACAACTAAATCGTCATTAATTCAAATATTGCAGATAAACAAGCCAAACAATACAAATATCGTCATTATTTCCCACGAATTGAAACTAAAATAACAAAAATAGTGAGTGAGTATCCTCTTAGTCAATAAGCCAATGTTTTGAAGGTTCTTTGAAGATTTTGTAATGGAGGGATAGTATGACTTCATAATATAGGTTTTCCCGCTCAATTTCGCGATTGTGCCATTCAAATTGATAATAGGAGCAAACGAATTCGCGCGATTTGCGATCGTCGTGTCAAAGCAGCATTCGAATTCGTAAATAGTCGTTCAAAATCACGTAGGAGCAAGTGAATTTGCACAAAGAGCATACCTTTTCATCAATGGTCATTCAAAATGGCACGTAGTTTACGCTGGCGCTACTGAATTCGAGTGCCCATAAATGAACTATTGTGTCTATTCACGAAATCATATGCGTATGCATGAATTCGTTTGCACCTTTTCAAAATTTGAAAGACCCATACCAACGATTACGCGGTAATGCGTGAATTTGAATGACCCTTAATGAAATCGATTGATAAAAGAGTAAAATTGAGCGGGAAAACCTATATTAAAGGACCCCTCCAAAACTAGATGGATTTTCTTGTCTAGTTTCGTCTTTGCTACCCCCTTGATGAAGATTATTCTATGGTCGAAAGCTCGGGCCTGTTTGTTGAATAATAATTTACACTTATTAAGAACAAAACATATTTCCATCCAATTACTGCTAGGTAGGGAATCAATGTTAGATAGTCATCCTTTATAGACATTGTGTCAGTGTGTTACAGGTGGTCGCTGGTGTAGATTATCTGTAATATTTTGAATTCTGAAGTCTGCATAGGCCCTTATAGCCTCTTCTCCACGAAAGCCTGCTTGCTTAGCCTCATGTAAAGTAAACTGTGAATGATATAACGCAGGACTTCTCGTATACCAGTTCTCCTATAAAATTCACTTTTTCAATCACAGAGGAATTCCATTTTCTTTGCTCTTTTTCATATCCATTATATATTTCTGGTCAGTTTCTCTATAATGTTCAATTAAGTATTATTATGTGGATGTTTTATTGAAAGTGTTAAATAAACCGACTTGCATTAAAAACTTTAAATGGAGGTAGATATTTTAGTCGTCAATTACTACCCTATATATGTATATAGCTGGAAACTAAAAGAACCACTTGTTGAATACTTAGCCCAACCATCTAAAATCGACTAAGCATGAATCTAAACTAGCGGGGTTGTATGACTATGGCTCCTGAGTTCGTTCCTAACACGATAAGAGATAAGAGATGTTTAAGTTGCATTTTTATTTTATTTTATTTCACCGAATCCGGACCCCATATTGGTACCCCTGTGCTTATTGCCAAGAGTCTCCTCGTTGGATGAGTTGCCTCGGTAATTAGGATGATTTCTTGCTCACGTGGGGCGAATTAGAGTCTCAGTAAATCAAACTATCCCATAAACTCGTCCGGCTTACCACAAAACATCCTAGACATTCATACAAAAAAATAAAGGCAATCAAATTTGATCGTTTACACGTATTGATTTTGCAATTCGCATTTTCATATTACAGGCATAATTTTTGTATCCAACCAGTCATGAGTTTCTTTAGTAGGTGCGTGATGTACATGCATTTGTGTGTGTGTGTATGTGTGTATATGTGTGTGTGTGGGGGGGGGGGGGGGGGGGTGTTCATGCGTGTGTGTATGTATGTGTATTTGTCTAAGTATGTATAAGTGCATGCATGTATGGGTTAGTGTGAATATGTGTGCGTATGTATGTAAGAGCTTTCGTGTGTTTGTTTACGTGTGTGTTCGTGCGTGTGTAAATTGGTGTTCGTGTACGTCTTTGTGTGTTTTGTACATTTTATTTTGTATGCATATATATACGTTTTATAGGCCTACATCATCATTCACAATTAAAAGTACTATCATGAAGCAAAATTACTAAACAAATGGAAAGTTAATTAATGCGTCTATTAACACAAAGACACAAGGGCAATTATAAGCGATAGACGCTGTCCTCGCTATTTATCCTGTAGTCATGACGATTTGAATTTATAAGCAGGATATGCAAATTATTGCCATTTAGAACAATGGGGTGAACGTTGTCATGATGTGCACGTATACATGCACGATGACCTCTATACTTAATTGCCCAGGCTCATTTAGGCTGATTAATTATCCAGTGCTATTACGTAATACTTGCACCACAGAGTCATTCTCGAGAAGATGTTATGAATCCGTGCGCTTTATTTTTTTGCGTTCGGGATGATATAAAATCAATCAATGAATAGAATATGATGTCCATGATTATGAGGTTAGGACCCTAATGGCAATGGCCGTGGCTGAGGAGAAGTCGTATGATGGGTTTTTAACAAATTAAGATAGTTTAAGAGATACATTATCGTTCTATGGCTCCATATAATGACTTTATTTCCAGGATTTATTATCAGTGTGTATGTGTAGAGTATATTAACGAAATGTATACCAAATGTCGTCATTATCATCCTTCTACTTCATTATCTTTCGAATTGACCTTGTGAACCCTGTTTAAAAACGAAATTAAGAGTTGAACTCTGCCAACTGACACATGTTATAATATTTTTACTTTTCAAATCCAATATCCTTTAATACATTTGTATCATCTGACAAGAGAACCAATATTATGGTGTATATTTAGAGAGGTATTACATCCAGACACAAAACATGTACATATTTATACTCAAAGGCTATTGTATAGACGTATGAAGTGGAGACATTATTATCAACACGATGTTGTGACTGATTCATAATTCTGTTTCAGGATTATGTTGTCCCTTAACGACAAATGTCGGATTCGATTTGATTTGAATTGCTTCTTGGGAGATTATGGTATATATAGAGAGTTTCTAAGGCGTGGGGACTTTTTTATATGTAATTCCAAGATTTGATATTCGTCCTTTGTATTTGAAAGAAAAAACGAAATGATGACCCAATTGAACAGAAATAGGCCTAATGGGAATGGAACGTATAAACAATGGGTTACTAAAGGTAGGAGCTCACTGGCGGAGACGTCTCCGCGACTGCCGCGACTGATCAGTCGCGGTAGTCGCGGCGACGTCTCCGCCAGTAAGACCCGAAAAATGGCTTGCAATCCCACCAAGGCGACGTCTCCGCGACGTCTTCGCGACGTCTCCGATAGGTCGCCATGGGTCTCCACAAGGTTGCGGAGACTTCGGCGCGACTTCTGCCTGTCTATATATACCTAGATCTACAAGAAGATGATAAACACCTCAGTCACGTGGTCTCTAAAGTGGGTCAAGCAACGTCACGCAGTGTCGCGGAGACGTCGCCGCAACATTTCCTCTTTGTCGCCTTGGTCTCCGTGACGTCGCGGAGATGTCGCGGAGACCTGCTGGAGACTGGAAAAAGTCTGAAAAAAATCAAACATGTTTGATTTCCCCGCGACTCACCGGAGACTCGGCTAGTCTCCAGGAGACGTCGCGGAGACGTCTCCGCGACGTCGCCGCAACTGATGGAGACGTCGTGGAGACGTCTCCGAGACCTGCTGGAGACTGGAAAAAGTCTCCAAAAAAATCGAACATGTTTGATTTCCCCGCGACTCCCCGGAGACCCGGCTAGTCTCCAGGAAACGTCGCGGCGACGTCGCGGAGACTCGAGTCGCCAACAGGTCGCCAACTAGTCTCCAGGCCGGTGAGATACCACCTTTAGCTGTGTGGTCCATTGACATTAGAATCAAATTTATTTTACGCCATAGTGCCTTTTTAATGATCAAGAGTATTGATTACATCAAGACTAGTGCTTGATATGAAGAATTACAATGTAGTCCGATCCTATGCTAGATGTTGTAATGTTGTAATAATGTATTCAATATTGTCATATTGAAGAGCCAGTGGCGTATGAGAGCAAAAACGTATAGGGGGCTTGCGTGGGAACAAAGCGATCGAGCTATGAGCGAGGGTACCTCTCTCCTTCCACGGTAGGGAGTTTTGAATTGTTTATAAAATAATTGGGAACGGGGATTTAACAATGATAAAACACGTCTTCATGAAAATCCGTAACAATAATTGTTAGCCATTCAACCGTATTAATTGTATTTGGGTGGTGTAGCCCCTTCGATCCCCTACCCCACCCCAACCACCTCCACCCACCTGTACGCCTGTATAAAAAAATTAAAAATACAGTGCAGAGCAGCGCATAAACGCACAAAGAAAATCAGCCTTTTTTGCAAGCACACGACTTTAGCTGTAATGTAATTATCATCGAGGAAAGGAAATGACAATTCAGATGTAGATCGGAAAAGTAGGGTAGCAGCGACGAATAGTAAGAACAACGTGTAAAGGGAAGTTATAATGACATGCATGCCTGGCGGGTGGTGCATAATGTCTTAAAACAAACATCAACACAAAATAACGAACAAGAGAGAAGTGGTCAGGGCAAACAATGTAGATCGGAGAAGTGTATTACACTAACCCTTTCAACCCGAAGTTTTGAAGATGCCAACACATCAAGACATACTTTATTTGCCGCACGGCAGATAGATTGTTAAACTTCATACGTATCTAAACTCTTGGATGATACATCAAATGATAATAAATCAGGTTTTGTCTGGAAAGTTTTTAGTCGGGTTTTGTGGATCGTGAAAGTATATTAAACTAACCCTTTCATAGCCGTACTACATGTACTATGATACATTTAATATGATACAATTAATTATTCGGAGTCTATCAGTCTACACTTAGTATGCATGCTATCCATCGTGAGGACTGTGTTAAACAACCAGTCTGAACTCTCACAATTATAAACAAAACAAAGGAAATGATAGAAGCGGGGAAAAGCGCCGCAGATGGCCAGGAGAGGATGCTAATATTATTAACTATTATGTCGCTAGATTGCTGCATAATATTATTTAATTTGCCGTGTAGTAATGGGTGTTAAACGTCTTAATTCCCTCGAAGGTATACTAAGCAAAAGAAATGAGATACGCGGGGGAAAGTCCCGAAGATGCTTGGAATTGTATGATTGTATTAACCCTCGTAATGTACAGTATGGGACCCGGTTGGAGTGGAACGTGTTTGCAATTGTACTTGTATGTACCGTTGAGTGCGCCATATGGCTGCCAGAATGCCTTGCTCCCAGGGGAACAGAAAGTGCACGTGAAATGACCGGGGTAATAATGTAAAGCGCTTAGATATGATTATCAATCATAATTATTAGGCGCTATAGATCGCAAGCATTATTATTATCGCTAGATTGTTGCATAATATTATACTTTATTTGTCTGGCACTGTGGTAACGAGTGCTAAATGTCTCAATTCTCTCAGTCTAAAATAACAACACAAAATTAAATAAGACAAGTGGGGGAAAGCGCCACAGATGGGAGTTTATGTCACATATTATTAACTCTTACATAGCTATATTGTGATTATATCGTTGCCTAATAAAACATTCTTCATCTGTCATGTGGTAATGAGAGTTAAACGTCTCAATTCTCTCTTTCAAAAATACATGCAAACAAATAAAAAGGAAAGGAGGAAATAAATTGTGAAGAAGCTCCGCAGATCGGTCGAGTGTAATAACGTAACCCCCTCACTGTTCAGTCCCTCTGGATGCCAGTGCGTTTAGTGCACGTGTTGTATCCATGATATTAGAAGAGTTAACTCCCAGGACCGTGGCGTCTCGACTCTCGACGAATCGATGCTATGAAGTGTCGTGACGTCAGCAGCATGCATATTTGGAACGCATGTCACCTCCAGCTTGTTTTGCCCGAGTCGCTTTTAGGCAAATGGCTGCACTGAATCTTAAAGAGACTAGTAACATTGTCCAAATCCCCAAAATACAATTGTAATTCTAGCGGTTCCCTCATACCTTGTTGTATTCGTATTAACAATAAAATCATGGGACAGGTTTCGGTTTTTCAAATTTCCCTTTCGTTAAAAAGATATTTACGATTGAAGTATTCAGATGTTAAATAATCCAACGGATCGTGAAAACTGTGTACAAAGTGACTGCAATGAGTTTGTGAATATCACTTTGCATTTTTGCTCATTACTCGGCCATATAACGTCCATTTGACTTGAAATGTTCACACAATACCCTGATAACAGATAACAACAATATACATTGTATCAACCATTCATCACTTTTTGCACGTGTCAATAAAGTTACTAGATCCCTTTAACAGCACACATTTATATATTCACTGCGATGTCAAGTCGTACCCTGTTTATTTACATTATTTTCACAATGTGCATACAGGTTTCTCTCGCTGTTTTTTTTATTTTTTGCCAAGCATTTATCATAATATGCGACAATATTTGGAAGTTAACCAGGATTGGATGATACGTATTTGCACGTCGATCGCATCCGTCAAGAAGTGATATCTGCGAAGAGTTGCATTATCATATTATCATTCTGGTCATCAAACTGTGTGTGTGCGTGTATGTGTGTGTGTGTGTGTGTGTGTGTGTGTGTGTGTGTGTGTGTGTGAATATGTATGTGCGTGCGTGTATGCGTGTACGTGAGAGGGCGTGTGCATATGTATGTGTGTGTGTATGTATGTATGTATGTATGTATGTATGTATGCATGTATGCATGTATGTATGTTTGTACGTATGTATGTATTGTGTACTGCGTTTGTTTGTTTGTCAGTGTGCATGGTGTGTGATTATGTGTGGGTGTATTACTGTATTAGTTAAATGTAATTCTCTCTCCCTCTTATCTGCTTATAGGTCGAGTGGCAATTCTTTGTTTTCGACGACATGAGATAAAGTGTGATAACTAAAGGGCAGATGCCTCTGAACATGTATAGCTGTTCTTATATCCAAATCCCGTTCCTAGATTTTGACATTATCCCCCAACCGTTAAATGCTAAAAAATAAGCAAGATGTTTATTTATTTATTTTTTTTAACAAATCCCTTTCCTCGATTTTGACATTATCCCCCAACCGTTAAATGCTAAAAAATAAGCAAGATGTTTATTTTTTTTTTTTTTTAACAAATCCCTTTCCTCGATTTTGACAGAGTTTCCCCCACTGTACAATGCTAAAAATATAAACAACGTGTATTTCTGTAAATCTCTGTTCTTAAATCATAATCCGTCCTTAATTGGATTTTTTTCCATTTCCCTATATACCGTAAACATGTTTACCTTAGCGTTCTTGAATACAAATTCCTTTCTCGAATTTGTTACACTATATCCCTCCCTGTAAAATACAAAACAAAAGTAAAGTTCTAAAATACTACAAAATAAGTACGATTTCAATATAATTATTATGAAATCCGAATCGTGTTCTTATATTTTTACATTTCTCCACCGTTAATATGCGAAAAAGAAAACAAAAAGAGAAACCACTTTCCTCGTTTTTACACACTTTCCAACACCGTACAATAAAAAAAAGAAGGAAACAATTAAACAAGATTCGCAAATCCCCATCCTGTTGGCTTAAAAACAAGCAAGAAATATCTCCGTCTTTATATCCTAAGTAGTTATGTTTCCTTTACACTTTCCTAACAATGAAATGCTTACAAATTTGAAAACCGATCCTAGATTTCGAAATTTTTCCCTTAAAGCAAGATATCAGTCTGTTCTGACATCCAAACCCCATTCTTCCATTTTGATATTTTATTTATTACTGTAAAAGGCTGAAAACAAGCGTGACCGAAGTATCAGTTTCACTTCTTTTCAAGAATTCTGCGTGTCTTGTCGACTTTCAACTTTCCCTTTTCCATCTCTTATGCTTATTGGGATTCTTACTCCAAATGAGCTCACATGTTTTGTTCATTTAAATTTCCTTATGAGCTCAAGCTGCACTTTAAAACATTCGTGTCTCCCTGTTCCTTGATGTTGGCATTTTATCCCACGTTAAAATGCTGAAAATAAACTTGACAGAACTGGCTGCTTCCTAAGTTTTCAAGTTAGCTACATATCTTGTGGATTTTCAACTTTTCCTTTTCCCTCTCTTATGCTTATTGGGATCTTACTTCAAAGGAGCTCAAAATGTTTCGTTCATTCAAATTTATAATGAGCGCAAGCTGAACTTTAAAACATTCGTGTCTCCCTGTTCCTTGATGTTGTCATTTCATCCCACGTTAACATGCTGAAAATAAACTTGACAGAACTATCAGCTTCCCTAGCTTTCAAGGTAGCTTTACCGTAAGTTTGCAGGATTTGGAACAGTCATGTGTAATTCTTTCCTTTAATCCTACCGGGGAGGGGGGGATGTTTCACAAAGATCCTAAGTTGAACTTATCTCTAAGTTGGACTTAAAAAGTATGGAGAGCCATTAGTTTCTTTATAAAAATTGTTTTAAAAGTCATTTCTCAAAGGCATAAAATGTTGATTTAAATAATTACTATTTTCTATTATCAAGGAGATTCCATGTTTTTGATGTACAATTTATGACAGTCTAAAATACTTGCATTCTTGGTTTTGAATGTATTGTATTCTAAGGCTACACATGGCTTTCCATAATAGATAAGTCCAACTTAGAGGTAAGTTCAACTTAGGATCTTTGTGAAACACCCCCTGTATATGTCGACATTTCCCGCAACGAAATGCTGCACTTAAATAAACATGAAATTAGATTAAAAGTAATGAGTTTGTTCTTCTTAAAGTCATAACAACATTATTGGCTTCCGTACTTTCCCTGATATATGACACAGGCGTAATCACGTTCGGTGTATTTTTAGTTAATATTTCTGTTATAATGTGACGAATAATGTTATGCAGAACAAGTGAGTGATAATATTTTCCTAGGGGCGAGTGATTTTCTGTATTAAATAAATCCGATTATTTGCACAATAACTATCATGAGCATAAACATAGTGCAAAGCGCTTATAGAGTTTTATTGTAGTATATTACGCGGTATTTAAATCGAACCTATTCATATTATGTATAACTATGTATGTACATACACATCAGAATTGTAAAAGATTATATTTTTTTATATGTTTAGTCATAAAAGAGTTGGAAAAAAGGGTTTAATGAAATGCATTAAATCTGAAGTAGATGTTAACTTATCGCTTCTATAAGATGAATAATTATACATTAGTTAGGGGATGCATCGCCTTTTATAAAATATTTAGTTTGAAAACGAAATGAATTATCAAAATACATGTAGTGTATTTAATTGTATAGTTGATAAATATAATGTCCTCCGGGATTGATATTTTTTAGCAGACAAATTGAGTAATAAGCTGGTGAAAATTTCTCGAATTCATGCTACCTATTTTATTGACATTATTTTTACAGTTGTTTTTTAAAGAATTGATTTGAATGGACCTTGGAAAGGCCTTTTTAATCTTGTCCGACATTCAATCCTGTTTAATCCGAAACAAGTCTCTATATCCTTCAATAATCTAGTACCCTTAGAACCTAACCTTCATGACGGATGTTAAAGACATTGTGTGGCTAATGAGACCACTTTGTTACATCCCATGTAAGCAAGTCTCGTGCTTTATACAACTAAGCACTTAAGACCAACATTACAGGTTAATTTCTAGAAATGTATGAGATAAGGTAGACAAGATTATTGTTTGATAAACAGTAACCATACAATATCCATGACATTGTGTTTCCAGACATAAGGTTTAGAGGTATATTTCAAGATAGGATTTCAAGATGGATCTAATAATATCTCAATATATCGAGACAAGTCAGTGTCGGTAGAGAACATAGTGCATTTAACAAGTCTAGCTTCTAAGTAGTCAATGCTGCGGAAACATTTTCGTGACAAGTCAGCTCCCATGAATGACGAAGCGTCTTTAACATTTAAGCATGTTTGATCTGTTTTTGTCTTCGAAATGTCGAGCGTGGGCGGAACATTTTAGTTCTCAGCCTGCCTTCTCGCAACAAAGCCCTTGAAAACACTGCAATCAGAGCCCAAGCTTACGGGGAGGAGGGTAGAGGGTAGAGGGTGCCCCATCCCTCCCCCGTGCGCCCCTATACCTTGTAGGGATTCTCCCCCCTTCACTTCTCCTTAAAGAGAAGGAAATATAGAAAGACATTTATAAGTCCCATTTTCATCATCAAAATGAAGAAGCTGCAATCTGACATGTCTGAGTTGACTTTGTCAGCGCATATTGAGCTTGGTGCGGCTATTAACTAGCTTTTGTGTCTCCGTCTGCATGCGGCCTTGTGTCTTAATGTCAGAAACGGCTGTTGAACGAATACTCAGTCTAGCAACTTGCAAAAGAGACTTTGTCAAAAGGTTACTCCCATTCTTGCTAAGGATTGCAAACAAACAACCACCATTAATTTGTTGATGTGCCAAGTGATTTGTTTTCCTG
This sequence comes from Echinarachnius parma, assembly GCA_037951105.1. Lineage (NCBI taxonomy): Eukaryota > Metazoa > Echinodermata > Echinoidea > Clypeasteroida > Echinarachniidae > Echinarachnius > Echinarachnius parma. Next base: position 69,018 of record JBAMJV010010449.1, on the reverse strand, counting down.
AATCCCCATTTTAAGTAAATGCCGTTTTCGTTTCTGTAAAAAGAAAGAAAAAAATGTTTAGTATTTATTGGTCAAGAAAATAAAATTCAATAACAATATTTTGCCTCAACCATTTTGACTTTTTGCGAGCATTAATTAAGATGCAATCAATGGAAACGAGTGTTATCTAGAATACTTCTGGATGTTTTTCTGCGATCACTTTATGGCGATCATTAACTAAATGATACAAACGATGCCTCTAACGGGGGGCACGCACAAATAAGATGTAATTCAGTCAACGTTGAAACATGAAAACATAGATTTAATCTAATTCAAGACCACATTTAAAATGAAGTTTAAACAGTAGAGTCAATATTATAGAAACATACGCTTCGTGATGCTAATGCAGTGAAGGGATTAATGCAATGGACGAAAGAAAGATTACACACATCCCACACTGCATATCAGCTAACAGGTTCAACTGAATTCAGCACGCCATAATACGTGCTGCGGTGGATATGAGGAGGGACCCTGTTCACACGGTCGATTAAATACGCAGTGTAAACCACGATTAGAAATCACATGCAGACGGCGATTGGACAATCTTGACTTGGTTTTCATAATTAAACACATTTATTCACATGTTTGTCAACAAAGGATTGTCATTTACAACTATTAGGCTTCACTTTAAAGTCAACAACTGATCTTTAAAACAATACAACTATCAATGGAGTTTGACAAATTGAACTGCGATCGAAAATAGCTTTCACGAAACCAAGTACATGTTTTAACTTTGATTACTTCGGGTTTCTCTATTAAAAACGCCTGTTTTAGCCCATATTTCGCCTTTTGAAACGAACATGACACCGGTCTCTCGGTAAATCGTCATACAACTGGATGTATTCCGATTATTGTAATAACCATTGGCAATTCGCGTTTTTTTCTTAGCTCTCAGTTATAATAACAACGCATTCAATAGCAAGTGGCCGTATTTGTATATAATCCTTACTAAAACCAGCAAGTTTCACCATCTGAACGGGGCCTGTATTACTCCTATTTTAGAAAATAGCGCAAGATCGCCTATCATCCTTCGGGCATATGAATGATATATTTGCGGTCTTCCGAGATCCTTCTAGCAGTGCATGCGTAGCTTTGGAATAGCAAGGGGGGTATTGTGCCTCCCTGAAAATGGGCGTTAGAAGTGGGTGCAGGGGTGTTCCCCCCCCCCCCCCCCCCTCCCCCACATAAAAAGCTAAAACAACAACAACAATGACAACAATGAGAAGTGAGGGCAAAAAATGTACCCTGCAGGCGTTCATGGGTTCGAATACAATTTTCTTTTATGACAATATTTTTACTTGGCCAACATTTGAATGTGGCAAAATCAAATTTGTAAGATAGTAACATGTATTGTTGTTTTGTTTGTTTATTGTCAGATGCAACCCATCATAATGAGTGTTAAACCAGTGGCCCAATTGACTGATTCTTTGAATGATATTATGATACTATTATGATTTTCTCCTAATAATATATATTTAGACAACATGTATAGTGAATGTATTTGTAGCGTTATTGCAATAATGGCCATACATGTGTACGATTAGTGAGATTTTCGTTTACTGTACCGTACATGCCGCGGGATTGTGCGAAGAGTGGCGCCCTCGTTATGAAAGACGATATACTTGTACCCTTCCGGCTATTGCGGCTACTCTTCTGTCGCTATTGGGGGAGGGGCGCATGCCATTACGCAAGTAACCCATTGCTACTCAAATCTCGTTTGCCATGTATTAACTCTATGGGAACTGTATAAACTAGGATTTAACGGGTTTATTTTGTATAGACACCTTTGTTTATCATAATTATTTCCTTCTTCTGTCGTGCAAACATAATTTGAGCTTGGGCATGTTTGTAGCACCGTTGGTTTGTTTATTCATACGTTATGTGCATACGTATTGAAGGAGGAATTAACGGTGAAGTTACATTATCCTTTCTTCAAGATCCTGCACACGTCTACACGTAGATCGAAAGTCAGAAGATTATCCGATGTCGGGTTTGAAGCCGTCGTCGGGTCTTTTATTTTATTTTTTTTTAATTGAAACTGAGAGGTTAAGACTACCCAACATCCAACAAATTTGTTTGGGCGATAGACCTCGTCTTTGGAGAAGCATGGCCCTGGGACAATCGTGTTTTGTTGTTTGTTTTTTTTTTGGGGGGGGGGGGGCCACATCTTTATACTACTAATATATTTCGATCTAATTCAATTTTACTCATTCCTTTTTTCTTTTGTTTTCTATTTCGATCGTTAGTTTTGAGGATAGTATTAACATTTCTACAGCTATTTTACATGATAATAGTTATGTCAGCGAACCAATCTTTTAACATTTCAATACCATTTTGATACTGGAATCCACCTAGCATACATTTGTTGTTATGTCGGGTCAACCTCGGACAAGCATTTAGATTTGCCAATAAATCTACCCTAGTGAATGTGATACGCATATAATATGTGCGCGAAACAATATGTTAACATATAATTTTCATCCATTATTTGTTGCTATATCGGTTCAACCTTGGACAAGCTCTTAGATAAGAGAATGCATGTTAGTGAACCGTCTACTGGGACACAATCATGCCATGCATGCTGGTATTTGTATATATGTGTGGACGCATTGTGGAAGCGAGATTATCATCTTTCCACAGACTCTCGATCACAGTGTAAACGCAGCCACAATATGCATTCACATCAACAACAATTAGCGCGCATCACTGCTCTATATAATATGATGACGTCATAATGAAGGTAAATTGAGCATTCCCATTGGTTGATTACCGATGCTTAATCCGGTATAATCAATGGTAAAGTTATAATACATATGTATTATAACTTTTCAGTATGTACAAACTGACCATAGAGAGCCAAACGAGCTGCGCAGGGGATTGCCTTGGAGTGCGTAATGTGCTCTTGTGCGCTTGTTCTTGAATGGGGAAAATGCGCAGAGCGCGCAATTATTTCTAATACGCGCTGGCACTTAACACAGTACGCAGGGCCGACAATGGCTGGAGAGAACACTCACAATTTGAGCAAGGTCAATTTGGGTTTATCAACATGATAACCATATCAGTTCCTCAAAATAATCATATTATATAACAAATAGTACATGCTTCTTGTCGTTAAATATTCCACAATAGACACCTCTACATTTTTAATTTCTCTCGTGCGATTATATTGCACTCGGCCTGCGGCCTCGATGCAATATAATCGCTCTCGAGAAATTAAAAATGTATCGTTGTCTATTCTGGTATATTCAACTCCAAACCATGCACTATTTGTATAATAATCACCGCTTTCTCGGCTTGTGTTGCGGCATACGACGGCCATTGGTGTCACAAAAGTGCAATGCGCTGCAATTATATGGACAAAAATAAAACACAACGTCAGCACGTCTAATCGTTGCTATGGATACAGCGCTAGAATTATTCCAAGCGAAAAGAAAATTGACATATATTATTAATTATCTTGCATTTTACAACGTATTTGTATGTTGTTGTTTTTAATCTACATTATATGCAGTTTGTGGCGAAAACAAAATTACTCCAAATAACGGCATGCTCACTTTCATTTCACGTTTTAATTTTATTTTAAATCTTAGAGACAATCCACCGTTCCAAAATATGAAATGGGCTGTACTCATGGCAAGTCTATCAAGCCGAAGGAATACAAACATCATTGGTCATGTTGCAATACGTTTTTGGTTGTTGTTGTTGTTGTTGCTTTATTCGTTTTATGCCAAAACTAATCATTTCAGACTCGCCTTCATATTGTTATCGAAGTATTTTACACTGTCTTTGTGACGGCCACGTTTTGTTTCAAAGTGATTGTTACCATGGGAACGCCACAAGAAACGCAATATTTTACGAGGGCGCCAAATTGATATTATATTTTATTTTATGATGGAGTATGAATATTTAATTTATTTCTTCTGTTTCATACAAAGCAAATTATTCCAGGTACCTTTAATTTGTTATCGATGTGTTCTGGGTTCTTTGTGATAACCACAATTCATATTATGAATCATAGAAACGTCGCTTGGAATAATGATAATGAGCAATTCTTATAGTCGACGAAAACGGAAATATGCATTATTGATTATGTTACAATTATACATCTTTGCTTCCTGTTCTAAAGGTGATATGCCAAAACTACACATTTCAGACCCACCTTCATAATATGACAATATAACAATATTGTTGTTATCGATGTATTTTACACTGTCTTTGTGACGGCCACTTTTTGTTTCAAAGTGATTGTTACCATGGGAACACGACAAGAAACGCAATATTTCTCGTGGGCGAAAAATGGACATTATGTATGATGGAGTATTAACACTCTGAGTGCCAGGGATTTTAATGATCTGTGGCATTTGTGTGTGGCATTATACAATGTGTGTTTCCTGTTTCATGCAAGAGCAAATTAATATAAGAACACTTTCATTATTTTGTAATCGTTCTTTGTGATAAACACAATTTCTTTTACAGGTATATATGAATCTGAATGAATAATGGAAACGTCGCTTGGAACAATGATAATGAGCAATTCTTATAGTAGACGAAAACGGCCATACATTATTTATTATGTTGCCGTTATATCTCTTTGCTTCCTATTCTAAAAATTGTATGCAAAAACAAATAATTTCAGACAAACCTTCATATTCTTACCGATGTATTTTACACTGTCTTTGTAAGGATCACGTCTTGTTTGAAACAGATTGTAACCATGGAATCACCAAACAAATCTGTAACGTGGGCGAAACAAAAACGACATTATATTAAAGATGTTGCATTCATATTTAATTTAGTTTGCCTATAAATGTCTGTTTTATACAAAATAATATTATTCAAACACACTTGCATTTGTTATCGCTGTATTTTAGGGTATTTGTGGGAGCCACCCTTTTTATGATTCTGAGTGGTATCTCTATCATGTATATAGCAGTACTGGTAGACGAAAACTAATAATATTATATTTTGCAATTATACCTTATTGCTTCCTGTTATATTTGTTTCAGGCCAAAACAAATCATTTTAATCTAACCGTCATATCGAAGTATTTTGCGCTGTATTAATTTGTGACGATCTCAATTTGTTTGAAATTAAATCTGATTGTAACCATAGGAACACCATGCACAAGAAACTAAATATTCCACGTGGGCGAAAACTGAAATTATATTATTGCAAGAGTATTAATATTTAATTTTTCTCTTCTCAATCATACAAAAGCAAATAATTTCAGCCACATTTCAATTGGTTATCGCTCTAGTTCTTTGTGATAACTACCCTTTCTATTAACGGTAGAATCTAGATAGTTACAGAATAATCAGCATGTTGATTGTGATCGCTACCTAGGAAGAAAAATATATCCGTAGGAAACAAAACTAGATGATGAAATCTGACTATACTTATTCATTGTGTGGCATTTATATGCTTTTTATGCATTCTGTTCTATTGCAGTTTATTCCAAAAGGACATTGTAGACTCGTTCTCAATTTTGTATATATATTTGTTATAATATTAATTGTTACTATGGAAACATCACAATTTTTTTTTTTTTTTAAACGGATGGAAACTGACATATATAATATATACATGCTTTTTTATTTAAGTATTACACACGGTTTTTGTATAATTATGTTGCGAATGCCACTGTTCAAACGGTTCGAACAGTCTACGGAAACAGCCCTAGATTATTTCAAGCGGTCACAAATCGGACTTAATTAGTTGGCAATAACACTGTTATGTTGTATGTCTCATGTTCACTTGTAATCACAGTATTGTATACGGTTTCCTTGACAACCATCTATGTCAACCGTGGTTTACCAAATATTGATAATGTTTTTGGTGTTTAATCTTAACGTGCAGCAGTAGCAACTTTTTCAGTATTTTTGAGACATCTTATATCGTTATCAAAGCCAATATATTTGTGCTTCATTTTAGCAAAATGTCGCCAACGGTGTTACGACCATTTTACAAAATTATCAGTAACTTATTATAATTGTATTATTTTAGATCGTGAGAATTGTTAATATGTTTAACTATATTCGTTTTGTCAATATGAATTTCTTGTAAAAAATAAAAGATGAAATGCTATTTTAAAGCCATTGATATCAGTTGTCACAACCGATACGTCATACATCTCGCAACATCTTTGAAATGTATGACGTGACGTCCATATATATGGTCTGTCCAAACGCGTTCACAGTTATAGTACAGTATATTGTCGAGGGAGCAAAAAGATGCGTTGCCCTTTAAAGAAAGTCTACCCTTCCGTAATTCGACACCAAAATCGTGAGATTGAAATTTAAATTTTGGAATGCGAGAGGGAACAAGACATGGATGTCCGGGATGGCCGAAACGTACATAAAGTGACACAATTTCTAGGAAATGCTCCCTAAAATAAACTCATCCTTGGTGAATTTGCATGTACTCTTTTTTTCAACAGAAACATACATCTGTGTATAGGTAATTTCATATTTTATCATCCTTTCAAACGGACACATAATTTGTTGAGATTTTCTAAAACATGGATGTGCTTTTTGTGATTACGGTCTTCCGTATATACCTCGACACCAAAACGTGAAATTGAAATTGAAATTTAGATGTTGCGTGGTCCGGGGATTTGCATTTATATTAAATGTGGGTGGGTTAATCTGTGTCTATTTTCTTGCTGTATCATAATGTTAACATGACTGTGTACAAGGTCGTTTTAGTGTGGCGTCTATAACCATACCGTCCTTTCAAGTGGACATATTATTTGTTGAAAGGTGTCCAAAATATGGATGTGCATTCAATATAAAGCCTATATATACCCTTTTGTAATTTGACACCGAACCATAGAATTGAAATTGAAATGTATATGTTGCGAGGGTGAATAAATACAAATGTCAGAAAAAATGTATATTGCACATGTTGTAGCGTCCGATTCATTCTGAATGTCCGGTGTAATTTGCATTTATATTTTAGCAATTTCGGGATGTACCATAAGATAAACATGTGTACAAGGTATAGATTTAGTGTGGCTTCTATAACCTTACCGTCCTTTCAAGTGCACACACTATTTGTTCAAATGTGCAAAAACATGGATATGCATTCAATATAGCTTACCCTTTCGTAATACGACACCAAATCAGGGAATTGATGTTGAAATTTAGATGTTGCGAGGGGGAACAAAATATAAATGTCAGCTATAGCTTAGGGATATCGCCGATATGTAAATTTAGCGGCGCCCGATTCTTGGAAACTTCACCCTGAAGGTTATTTTTTCGGGAGGGTGAATCTGTATCTATTTTCTGTCTGTAACATTATGTATAAACATGAGTACAAGGTCGTTTTAGTGTCGCTTCTAGCCACACCGTTCTTTCAAGCGGACACATTATCTGTTCAATGGTGCAAAACATGAAGGTGCATAATTATAATATGGCCTACCCTTACGTAATTCGACACCAAACCGTTGGATTAAAATTAAAATGTAGATGTTGCAAAGGGGAACAAATATTAATGTTAGAAGAACTGTATACGGCACAATAAAAACATGTTGCAACGTTCAATTCTGGAAATGTCATCCTGAATTTCCGGGTTAATTTTTATTGATAGTGTTTCGGGGGAGTTATTCTTTATCTATTTTCTGGCAGGTGCATAATGATATCTATAAACATGTGTATACAAGATCGTTTTAGCATTGCTTCTAATAAACCATATCGTCCTTTCAAGCGGAAAATTTCGCCGAAAGGTGCAAAACATGCATATACATTCAATAAAGCATACCCTCCCGTTTATTCGTTACACCAAACCGTGGTATTGACATTGAAATGTAGATGCTGCGAGAGGGAACACAATATAAATGTCAGCTAGGGATATGGCCGATATGTAAATTTAGCGGTACCCGATTCTTAGAAACTTAACCCGGAAGGTAAATTTGTTTCGGGAGGGTAAATCTGTATATATTTCTGTCTGTAACATATATACAAACGTGAGTAGAAGGTCATTTTAGTGTCGCTTCTAGCCATATTGTCCTTTCAAGCGGACAATTGTGTTGAAAGGTGCAAAATCCTGGATATGCATTCAATATAGCCTACCCTTCCGTAATACGACACCAAAGCGAATAGGATTGAAATTGAAATGTAGATGCTGCGAGAGGGAACAAATATAAATGTCAGCTAGGGATATGGCCGATATGTAAATTTAGCGGTGCCCGATTCTTAGAAACTTCACCCGGAAGGTAATTTTTTTTTCGGGAGGGTGAATCTGTATCTATTTTCTGTCTGTAACATATACAAACGTGAGTAGAAGGTCATTTTAGTGTCGCTTCTAACCATATTGTCCTTTCAAGCGGAAAATTGCGCCGAAAGGTGCAAACACATGGATATACATTCAATAAAGCAATACCCTTCCGTAATACGACACCGAAACCATGGGATTGAAATTGAAATGTAGATGTTGCGAGAGGGAACAAATATAAATGTCGGGAGGAGCGTTTTGTTCACGAAGTGGCACCCGATTCCAGGAAACCCTTCCCTGAGGGTCAAAAGTAATTTGCATGTACATTTTTATCTCGGAGGACAGATATCTATGTCATTGTCTGTCTGTTTTGTATAACAATATCCTCATGCTGGAAGATGTGTCTATTTTCTGACTGGTTATTTTGCCATGGAACAAATTGGAACATATGTTTTTCTCTAATTCTTAAATTGCCAGAGGAACGTCATTTTAATATTCTGTATGACCACGCTGCTGCACACCTATACTGGCAATCACAATGTCTTTTGCATATAGTACATTTTTGTTTAAATTTCAAACTACCGTCAAAATAGAGGCAAGCGTGCATGACATATGGTGGATTATTTATAAGCATATATTATAAACTACATATCAACCTTAATAAAATATTTAAAAAACACAAATACATTAATCTTGATAAAACAAATGTCTCCTCCCGGCCTTCTCTCAATCCATAACCACACATTTTCCGACTAGCACATTTTCTAAACATGACAAAACGCATACATTCATACATTCATCTTAATACAATGAACGTTTCTCCCTTATCGTCTCTCAATCCATAACCGTATTTTACATTTTCCCTGTCAGTATAGTATATCCTGTAGATTGGGTATCGAATATACATACTTATGAGTTTAACGATATAAAGGAAATATTAACCTCATTAATTCGAAGAAATACATTTATTTTAATAAAACTATTCCGACCGGTAAAATTTCCAATCAGCTTGTCTGGTAGCCTGTGTATCGAATATACTTTGATATACTTGTTTCAAATCTTATGAATATTAAGAAGACAACAAGTTTAACGACATAAAGGATAATTATATTTACCTCATCAACTCGAACAAAATACATTTGTACGTAATAAAACGCACGTTTGTCATCGAAAATAGTAACGGTTACGTCGCATTTACTTTTTTCATATATTAATGTTATGAATATGACAAATTTAAAACATAAAATAAATATACATTCTCTCAGCATGAAAAACACATATTTTATTCATCTCAATAAATCTCAATCTCAATAAATGTTCCTCCACGGTCTTCTCTCAATCAATAACCACCACCCACGCTCCGACCGGTACAGTGCATGTCCATATTAATATTCCACGTAGACTGGGTATCGAACGTACGCCGATATACTTTTGTTTCATATCTTATGAATATTACGACGATGACAAGTTTAAGGACATATTAAGGATATAACTCATCAACTCGAACAAATAAATTCATCTTGATAAAACACAGATCCCGCTCTTCTCTCAATCCATAACCACCACCACGGGCGTACCGAGTTACGTAATACCTATTCAACTGGGGGGGGGGGATGAATGAATAGATCATCCCCCCCCTACTTGAATGGGTATCAATGTCATTTCTACGCCCGTGACCACCACCAATGCTCCGACCGGAACTAGTCCCAGTCAATATTGCATGTAGATTGGGTATCGTATCATACGTCGCAAACTTGTCCCATATCTTATGAATATCACTGTCATAAACTAAGGAACTGTCGCCTCAATAAAACATAAACAATAAAAATACATATATATTTGTCTTAGTAAAACGCATGTTTCTCCCTGAACAATACACACCGTATTTTATATGTCCAAGCCAATATGTCGTGTTGGTATCGGATGTATACTACGTCGCATATATACTTGTTTCATATCTTATATAGATACTACTAATAGGGGCAGTGGCGGATCTACGGGGGGGTTTAGGGGGTTTACCCCCCCCCCCCCCCCCCCCCTTGGGCTGCCAAGTGAAAATGTGATGTGCATAGAAAAACACTGCACTGCTTTTTATGGTCTCCATTGTGTTTGTAGATGCCAGGAAAACATCACTTACGGGTGTTCAAAATAGCAAAACAAAAATCGCCGAGAGGGGGGACACCCCCCCCCCCCCCCCCCCCCTTAGCAAAAAGCTAGATCCGCCCCTGACGGGCATGCGCGAATACAATATGGATGGCTAGGGATAGCAATATATTATATAGGAAAACAAAACGTTAAGAAAACACTGTGAGAAAACATAGTTTCCAAATGTTCGCCCATAGGGCTTCTTCCGGGATTTACGTTTTAAACTAGCAATATGTATATGAATAATGATAATTTGCCTTTTGCAAATTTCTTGCCAATCCAATTACATTGTACCTGCTGCTTGTATATTTCATGTTTCTATAATGTTGACTACGTATTTCGGATAATAACAGATAAACTACTAAAATTATATATGAATTAATTTTCATCTCTCTGTTAATTCGCAGGATGACACAACGACATGTACACCGAGTTCATTAACAGAAGCACAGCAACACATTGGTAAGTTAAACAATTTTTAATAACTTTTTACATACAATATTATATAGGATATCGAAACCATAGTTTAAATACCATAATGTGTAGTTATTATGGAATACCGAAGTTCGACATGTTGACTAATGTCAATGTTTCCTTTAAATGTTTTATCTTTGATATTCTTCTAGTTACTCGCTTTAAATGTTGAAATATGGTGTATTAATTGAATTTTAAAAAAAACAGGTTGATTTCGATTCACGTTTATTAATTTTCTTTAATTATATCGATAGAAATTATGTTTTGAAACAATTCTGCGTAGGTTTTGATGTTTTATTATAATAACACTTATGCCAGGCATAATTGTTATATCGTGATCAGTACGTGGCATTATGCATGTTCTGTTTTGTTTCTCAATTTTAACGACATCATAGTCGTTATAATAGTCATTACTATTTTTTAAACGCCTTTTTTTCAAAAAGCTTACATAATCTTTTGATCAAATCATGTCGATTATGCATATAGTATACGTATGTATTTTGTGAATAGTAAAGCCCCTGGGCCTGTTAACTCTCGTATAACTTCCAAAGAAATCTTTGAACAAACTTTAACTAAGCATTTAATGTTCTTTTACCAGCCCACTCACAGCCACGTAAAAAGTCTATGTTACATCTTTTGCAACTGACAATGTGAAGAGCATAAATCCATCAACATTATGAAAATCGAATAAATAAAACATCAATACAATTGAAACACATTTTGGATCTTCTATTACCGTCTTACTCATGCACAATGAAATCCCTGTATTTAATCTTATAATATGCAAGTGACATTTTTGAAGTTATGTATTTTTGTGACAAGAAACATATAACGGTTCTATCATAATCGTAACAATATTTATAACAAATGCAATTTTCAAACACTACCGAATTTGTAGCCTCTAATGATCTATTTCAAACCCACGCATATCCAAACATAATCTCATAATCTGCAAACGACATTAAGTTTTGAGAAACGAATAAATCAACCCATATCATTATAATAATTAAAAAATCAAAAAAATAATGAAATTCAAATTTTCTATAATGTTCTATTATTATCCCACGAATGCCCATAAACATGTTTATATAAAATATTAGGATCTGCAACTGACATTTATACGTCGAGATATTAACCATAATGGAAAGTATAAATCAACCGATATTAAACATATATCCTACGAATACCAAATGAACATTGGACAGATTTAATGTAGCTTCTTTTCTTATATTATCCAGCTCATGTATTAAAAAAATAAATGTCATTACAAAGCTCATGATCTTTAAGTGATTTTGATAAAATAAATCCACCGATATTATTACATGAAATCATATAAATATCAAAGTAAATTGGAAAGCTTTAACGTAGCTTAAATCCTTATATTATCATCTAAATCATGTCGATATAAATGTATGTATACAATCTCATTACCTTCAACTGCAATTTATAAATCAGTCTGTAATCTTGTCATTAGTTTTACTATGATTATGGACCTTCTATAGATTCGAAAGCTAGGTTCGTATTGACTAACATAAATATGTCTAGTTGAAATTAATATTTTCACCAATTTTACAAATATCATACACATTTTATGATTTTAATCAATTATAATTCATAATGAAACATTGTTTACGTATCATCTTATGTTTCATTACCAACCAACGCGTATAATGTCTCTATAATCCTTATGATCCTAAACAATATGCCTGTATAAAGGTATAACTTGTAAACAAAAATTATATATAAATTCACCGTTACCATACGGTATTAATGGTTAGCCCTTACATTACTTCTGAGATAGATAGGGAAGCAGGAGGCAAATGCCCCCCCCCCCCCCCCCCTCTCCCCGTGATACCAAACATTGGGGGGCTGATAGGGGTGCAAGGTAGCAAATGCTCCCCCCTCCGTAGATATATGAACGTAACAAAATACAGTGCATGAAACAAACTTTGGCTCACGTTGCCCCCTTATTCAAATTTCCATATTTCTTTTAAAAATATAAATTGGGTTCATATTATCATTTCAAAGAGATTTCCATCTAACAAAAGAAAAAGCATAAACATTAACAACAACAACAACAACATCACTTATCTAACTCTGTCCGCTTTGTTTGACCCCGCCTACGCAACTGATTGTAAGATAAAAATAGTATGATGAATACATAAGTAATTAGCCAGTAGATGAACAAACAGTTTATATTACTAGTATTGACGCACCATTGATTTCAATTATTTAAGGAATGGATGCAGCAATGTATGCCAGATCTGAGGCGAGCCGTCACCATATTTGTACTCTCATGAAAATAATACACTGTATACGTAACTAATTTGCATACAAATGGGAGCTTAATATGTGTTGCACACTTTTAATGTTAATGTATTGACAATAACTCGAACTACAAGAAAATGCATCAAATGATTCACCGCATGGATGGACACACATCATTAATAATACATAGGTTAATTCTATCTATTTAATCTATATCTATGGAATACACCCACGTGTTTTGCCGTGGGTCTAATGACTGGGTTCGGTCCTTCCATCGCGTGAATATTGTTGTTATCACCATCGATCACTGTTGGGTGTCAATTTATAGGGTACCATGAGAATCGCGATGCGGAGTCACGACTTTGAGAGATTGTGTTATTTGGAACTTGATTAATAATCTTGATAATATAGGTTTTCCCGCTCAATTTTGCGATTGTGTCATTCGAATTGTTAAAAGGAGCAAACGAATTCGCGCGATTTGCGATCGCCGTGTCAAAGCAGCATTCGAATTCGTAAATAGTCGTTCAAAATCACGTAGGAGCAAGTGAATTTGCACAAAGAGCATACCTTTTAATCAATGGTCATTCGAATTCGCGAAAGGGCAGTTGACAGTTGGCTGCACATTCGCGAATTCAAATGCACATAAATGAACTTCTGTGTCTATTCACGCAAGCTATGTGTATGCATGAATTCGCGTGCACTTATTCGGAATTTGGAAGACCGATACCAACGATAACGCGGTAATGCGTGAATTTGAATGACCCTTAATGAATTCGATTGAAAAAAGTGTAAAATTGAGCGGGAAAACCTATAATAAACTGGTCTCCGGCCCTCCTACGTATTCCAATTTGGTTGTTTCGAATCTTATACAATCCTATAGGTACTTCCAACTTTTTGAAAAGCTACTTATTTGAACAATAGGTGTACTTAAATGTGTTATTGTATGTTTGTTTGTTTGTTTGTTTTCTCCTTTTTTAAGCGCCGCGAGCGTCGAAAGACGGAATGTGCGCTTATAAGTATCCACTATTATTATTTGTTTTATTATTTATATACAATATTATAGGTATGTTATTAATATTATGAGATGTGTTTCTTGTGTGGGAATACAACTGTGCATACATACTGCTTTACATACCGTCATGCCTAGAATGATTTGCACCAACCACCGACCCAAGAGCTACTTCTGCTTGCTTGGTGGGTTCTTAACCCTAAGTAACGTTTACCTTTTCTCAACCTTTCATGATTATGCTATCATGAATATTCATTAAGACCGGCTCGAAGATCGTTGACAAAGGGATAGATACATATTCATTATACTAGATCCTTGTGGACACAGCTGGCGCTGTTGATAATACCTGCTAATACTGTGAGACAGTACCGCCTATAGGCGAACTTTTACGGTATACAGGGTCAGGGTACGAATCAATTTCTATCAGAATGTCCCAATAATAATTGCTTTTCTGATCAACGTAAATGTTATATAATTAAAATTCCTATTTGTGTTTCTTTATGAAGTGCCGAGACTTATATAAATATGTAGCTGATTGATACTGACACGAGGATTCTTTCATTTAAAATGATCCCTTAAAATGCAAAACATTCCGACTACAAATAAAGAATTTCGAGCAGGTGGGCATTATAACGAATATCATTATGCGATGGTAGATTATAAAGGATTGTACACAAAATACAAATGTAGGTTTCTGAAAGTGGAGTAAAGTTGAAAAACAACGCACGAAAAAAAACATTGTATTTGCGTCATGTTTCTTCAAATGTGGACAATGCTAGGAGTAAACAAGGTCATACAAGATGAAAAGGGTTGGTTCTAAAAGGCGATAAATCCACTAATTTCACTTTCGCGAAAATGCGTATCTTGTCCACTTTCTGTATTTGTCCAAGTCTTCACACAAGCTAGACAGAAATACCCGTCTCTTCATGGGATTTACTCTAATATCGGATTTGTTACTCTATCTAAACCCGCGATCCGACCGTCAAGCTAGCGGAGTATAACGAACGAGTTTCGGTCTACACACAAGCCATACTGAGAAAATAACGGTGAAAATCAATCAAGGTTGAGTGATTGCTAATTTTACATGATCGCTATTATAAAGATGATCAATGTTTATATTATCATCTCCCGTGTAATACTAAAAGAACGAATTATACATGTTTAGCATTTGTACGGCTGTATAACCCAAGTTGCGAACTATACGATCGTACATTGATTTCAGAGGAAAGTACATTTGACGCCCTATGTCATTAAACTCCTAACTAGTCTGGTCAAGGGGCAAAAGGGGCCCCCCCCCCCTTCTCAATGCATTGCAAACATACGCAAATTTATACAAAAGGTATAAAACAAAATGTAGATACACAATGCAATCGGATATGTATCGCCAATGTTTATAGGGAATGGGTAGAAAAGGAGGGATATATATATACCAAGGTGGATTTCATTTTATAATCCTCTTTCTGTTTATATAAAACCCTCAGATTGGAGTAGGCCCTTCAAAATTCAAATTGTTTCGTTTCCATGGCGACACAGTCTTAACCAGTAACGCATGACGCAGTCCAGCTAAGCTCGTCAGAACAACAACAAAATGTGCGTGATGTTTTGCGATAGAAGGCTTTCTTTATTCGGCATGTTTAAATTCTCAGACCGGGCATGGTGGCTTATCGGTTAGAGTGTCCGCCAAAGACTTTAAAAATGGTACCTTCTGCCTTCTAGCCAGGCGCTCGGCATTTATAGGATGGAGAAGAGAAAGGTAATCACACGAGTTGCCAGAGGACTGGCCCCCATTCTGTAGCTTTCGCTACATTTAGTAGACGTGTGGACTAGGGCTAATGAATCGGAGATAGGCGCCGCCTTAAGGCCCAGTCCCATACTGACGATTTTCACGGCGAATCGCAACGATTTGACATTCGTCGAGAAAATCGCTTAGGTCGTGTTGCATCGTCTTACATCGTATCGGTTCTTCCCCCAAAACCGTTGCGCATCGTGAAGAAAATCGTAAAAGCGGAGCCGAAATCGCCGTCTTCAACTGTTCAAAACAATCGCCACGCCACGACGATTTTCACCACAAATCATTGTATTTACCGTTGCATATTCGTGTCAAGTCGTTCCACATCGTTGCAATTCGTTGCGACTCGTATCGCTTCGTTGTGAAGATCGCCGCTTTCCGTTTTTGAACTGAACATGGGCGTAGAGACTTACGTAATACCTATTCATCACGAGGGGGGTGAATGAATAGATCATCCCCCTGTTGATGGTATCAATTACAGATCTACGCCCATGGAACTGACTCAAACAAGTCCGATTGTTCATATTGTGCACTGCCCGATTGTTCCATAAATAGAATGTGAGGAAATCGTTGCGACATGGCGATAGTTTTGAACCGGTTCAAAACATTCGTTGTGCTAACACGATTCATGGCGTTCTTCGCGATGCGCAACGGTTCGAAGAACGAATTACAACGAATCGCAACGAACTACAACGACTCGCGACGACTCAAGCGATTTTCTCCACGAATGATAATTCGTTGCGAGTCGCCGTAAAAATCGCCACTATGGGACCACAACTTTTTTTCTGCCACGATTTTTCTACCGCAATGGTTAAAGACAAAAGAAGGACGAACTGACTCGTCGAACAACGACGAAGAACGAATATTCGTCTTGAATCGCCGTACAATTATTCCCAATTCGTTGTTAAATCGTGGCTAAATCGAGTCGATTCGTTCTAGTAAGTCGTTGCGAGTCGCCGTGAAAATCGTCAGTATGGGACTGGGCCTTTACGTGCCAAAATTGGCACGGGAAGGACTTTATCTAACGTTTAACTTAAATTCCCAATTACAGTCAAACCTGTATTTAGTGACCACCTATATTAAGGGAAACAAGAAAAGTGGCCACTGAAAACAGGTGACCTCTATAGACAGGTTCCATAACACTGTGTTCCATACAGGGGATAACTTTACATGCTTTAGGTGGCCAATTTAGGCAGATTTACTGTTATAGACAGGTGGCCGCTAAGACACATTTGACTGTATTTAATTGTTTATGCATTTACCTATACACTTAATATTATTGCCTAAAGCTTGTTTATGTGGTTATTTTTGTCAAATTAAAGGAGCAATGTGACATTTGGTGTTTAAATAAGACGTTGGCCCCTCCACAACAATTTCCCGTTGATATTTATGAAGAATCACAATTGTTAACGAAGAACTGTAGTAGTCTTGTCCCGATAATGCTCGCTATTCAATATTCGTATTGAAATTTAAATGTTAAATACACAGTGTCTCTTTAACATGTCTTAAAGGGCAATGAAACTATGTTTTTTGGTAATTATTATCGTTTAGAGGGTGAACAGACATATACATAACTTGGCAATTTTGGCCTCCTGTATCCCATGAAATCCTTACGTGAACATACCCACATTTTACTAATTCTCATGGCGGCAAAAGATGATGAGAGCGGCCATGTTCTTGTAATTACCCGACATTCTTTGCAAACTCTGACGTATATGTGCTTAGGGCCGAACAAAAAGCTTTTCACTGATTTCAAAGCATCTACAAGTATTCAGACAATGGTTTGAATTGGTGCTATTGAAATGCATTAGTGCATATCATTGACCGTAGTCCGCACAAACCTAATAATGGCGGCGTCCAGTGTTCGCGTGAATAGTGGTATATCCGATAGAGTTTTCACATATTTCTTCCGAAGCAGAAATCTGAGTCGGAGTAATGTTACATAATAAACAAGCATATTACGATGTATAAAGTAGGATAAACTGTATTCTTGAGTTGCATTGCCCTTTAAATTACTTCGATATGGGGGTTTTTTCATATTAGTTATTTGAGTTATAGAAACGGTCCATTATAGCAACCCGCCTTCTTCAAGTAGCTTCAAGTGGTACAGGGTATAATATTCCACACTATATGCTATTAGGGGTTTTATGTTTTCTTCATTATAACATTTTGATGAGAGCGGCTATTGAATGGTAATATCGTTAAAGGGGTAGTTTAGTTTTGGTAAGGCTGAACTTTAGTAACCAAACCTGGACAATAACCTTCAAAACTAATAGTAATAACTCCACTATGCTTGAAAAGTATACAAACTTGCAAAATGACTAAGTAAAAAGCATGTTATCATTCAAAAAGAGCCATTTTGATCACGAGAGGGCGCTTTTTTAAAGGCGTCAGTTTCAACCATTTTCCATAGACAATAATGCATGTGATGTTTTATTACCAGACTGATTTTATAGAGAGAACATCAACAACTACTTAAATAACACTTTCGAAATTTTTGAGAAAGTGGAAGCATTTTTTGAATTTTTTGAAAAAACCGTTAATTATTTGGGCCCCAAATAATTGTAAGATCAGATACATTTATTGATATTTCAGCCGTTTGTGGGCCGATTTCGACCAAATAAAGTTTATTCTGCCATTAAAATTGCATGTTCTCTCAAATTTGACACTCAGTTTTTAATTACCTCACAAAAAAATTGCGATGTGCAGCGCCCTCTCTACCAAAACTAAACTACCCCTTTAAGTACTAGACAAGAATTCCAAAAAAGGGTCCCAGAAAGGGTTCTTATCTCTCAAAATATCAGAGAGTATATGATAATGGTTTGAATCGCACATAATTATGGAGGTAAATCTCCTTATAGAGCGATAATTCTCCTATCCACTTTGCATCACAGCATGTATGCAACTGCATTAATATGTATTATATGAGGAGAACATGATATTGGTAAAATAGAAAAGGGTAAAACGTATCTTTCTTTCTTGTTGTCATATTTTGTATTATTCTTAGGGGGGGGGGGTAACATTCTTATGTGTATCAATAAACACTTGGTAATGACATGATCCTATTTAATACATTTCGACGGCAATTCCGTTAGCACGGTAACCATCAATAGTAAACAAATATCTGATATTACCATTTTTTACACACAAAAATCAGCTATAAAACATGGTTTGCTGATTATGAGACATGTTGTTCATTGTGAGCACTGTTAGGTTAAACAATAAATGTGGTTTGATTCATTGTTATTTCTGCTATTAGGGAAAACAACGTCACAGGTGCTCCTTGAAAGCCAAATATAGCAACAACATACGTGATTCATCTCTCATGCAATACGCATCCGTCTCAACTTTTATTTTGCTGGAAGTGCATGTAGTGCAGATAGAACTGGAGCATGAGTAAAGAGTAAACATGTGTTTTCATGCAGTTTAATGGCTAAATTAAACTGTATTGTTTTTGGTTAACATAATTGTATATTATATGATTATGTTTACCTCATACATTATAGTAAACATCATTTATGCAACATTTTTAGAAGAACATTTAGCATGTTTTGTAAGATCTTCATAAGATTTTGTATTAATAAATGCCTATTGTATAGTTACCGAGAGACGAATTACTCGCCAGCTCAGCACGTCAACGGCTGCTGCTCCTCAAATTGGACGCATCGAAGTGTGAAATCGTGTCCAGACGGTATGGTCGTCTAACTTCAATTTTCTCTCTTTTTCTCATTTGTCTCCTGTCTCCAGTCGGTTTCAGCCCGTTGATCAACCGGGAGGCGGTAATGCACATTGCACTCTACGGATGCCCCGATGAAGTGGCTAGCGACAAAGACTACTGGTAATTCACACATTTTCTTTTAAATAAATCACAAAATCATATGAAATGTCGAGTCTCAAAATGATATACAAAGTCATGTAATAATTTATTAGAACAAATCGATTTGTAGAAGTGTCGTAACAAACAAAAAAACACCAACAACACTAACAACAATTATAAGCAAATGCAGAAGTAATAAAGATGATAATAATGATGATGATAATAATGATAAAAATAATAATAATGATAATAATAATTGAAATAATAATAACGACAATAGTAATAACAATTCAAACGATCACTCTATTCAGCCATCATGTTTTGTATTTTCGTATTCGAAATTATGTTAGTGCAAATGTTATTTAATTGTGCGTACGAAGAGTTCCCATGTATAGAAGTCCTATTATACTGATACAGACTACCCTGGGCAAAGAAGATTATAATCAATATGTTATTTATATAATTCATTTACATTGGAATGGTTTAAATTATAATAAATGTGTTAACATCAACGATACAAAAATAGACCTTCACAGAACATTAAGCGCGGTTCTAAAAATAGTCATATTTTCTATTCCTATACCATCAGTACCAGACAACGAACTGTAAAATATCTTCCAATTAAAACCGTAATTCAATGTGGGATTAACTGATTTTGTTAAAGTGATCAACTCGTAATTGGCAGCGAAGGGATAAAGTAATTTGAAACCAATTACGGAATCACTCTATACTGTACATCTGTGTCTGATAATCGCTACAGTGAACATAAGATTAATTCATCAAAGCAGTTCGGCGACAGACAATCAGAGATGGCGTCATGAAATCAAAAAAAGAAGAGGGAGGGGGCACATGGAAATTAAATCATATTTCAGTTGATAGGCAAAACAAAATTTGCATGGAAATATGGTAAAACACACACTCACTCGCACGAAAACACTCACACATACACACTTACGCCCACATGCAATTGCAAACATACAAGCAAATACACACACACACACACGCGCACACACACACACACAATACAACAATGATGTAACAATATAATAAGCAATATCCCACACAATCTCAATTCAATATTTTTTCCAGTATACATCGCACTTTGAAAATGTCAACACAATTCATTTGATCGTAATGACTATTCTAAATTCTGCATTGACCTTTTGAATATGTGAATTGCATCGAAATGTCACAATTTGCCGTTAACAAAACACATGCCCACGTAAACACGGTTCAAATTGTATTATACATGATACAAAATTGTATACAAAATTCACATCATACAATAAAACCAACACATACAAAATTCACAAGATTTAATAATGTGCACAGTAATTTCTAATAGTTTTTGTTGATAGTTTCGGTTACTTATCCTTCGATCTACTGGGCCAGCGTTTTCACTGTTGACATTTAGATGACATTAGATGATACAGAATGTGTAAAGTACCACCGATTATGTTCTACAATGCACATACGTATAAACAATACATCCATGCACACACACATCAAACGAAAACGCAAAAGCATCAACAATGTCCCCAAATTCGATAATATCCGTTCAATATCACCCGCTGAATGTCAACCCTTTCAAACGCTTGTTATATACGATGTTGGCATTTAGATGCTCCTAAAACTCGGTAAAATGCCACCACTTTTTTTTTTCTTCAAATATATATGTACACGAATAATATTCTTACATAATATGGTCGCACGCATGTTCACCATTAAATATAATAATAAAACAAGAAAATAACATATCAAATGGCAACATATACGACCGCATAAACAATATAGAAATCATCAATAATATCCGTTCAATTATGAACTGTATTTATCATCCTGTCCAATTGGCAGCGCTATACACCCTTACCAAGTGGCAGGGACATAGCGTGGATAGATTTGTTTTTTTGTTTTTTTTTGGGGGGGGGGGGAACGTGCTCCCCCCCCCCCCCCCCCCCAGTATACTGCCAACTGGTACTATCGGCTTTGACATTTGGGATGCATTTTAATGCGTCAAAATTGCGAATTTTTCTGGAACATATACATGTACTAACACATAATTGATTTCCCTAAATCCAAACGTTGTTATGTTCAATGCATCATTCTTTAGGCATACCAACTCTGACCTGTGTATTATTATACCTAGTGGCAAATTGTTAGGTCTTTACATTTAGATGCGTCAAATACGTCAAAATGCCATCAATTTAAAACAATACGCGCATGCAGGGCAATACCATTCAGACACGCATCATGTTAAACCAAATACTGTATACAAGGTTATTACGTCACCCTTATCAGTGGCGTTGCCATGGGGAGTACCCCCATTAATATTACCAAAACCATATTACATTTTACATTTTATTTTACAAAATACAGAAGTACATAGTTTGCCTCCTCTCAAACCCACCCCAATCGGTGGGATGCATGCCATATGCCACTGCTACCCTTTATATCATTCAACCCACGGGCATAATTTGGTTTTGACTTTGACCTTTGAATGCTATCAAAAGATGCGTCGAAACCAATGAAAATGCCACCACTCGTTCCGAAGGACACGACAAAATCCGATGATACCCATGCACATGAAGAGTTTAATTCCAAAAGGCGCTTAATTGTCTCGTCGTAAAAATTGAGTTAGTCATGTTATGCAATAAGACCCTTTTAAGACAAATTATACGGAAACAAAACAATACATAATGGATTGTTCCATTTTGTAAATCCCCATAAGCATGTGATGATACAAAGTTGGACAAATAAACCCATTTTTCTCCGAAATTGATAAAGTGGATTTAGCGCCTTTTGGAATACAGCTCTTCATATTATGAAACCCCACGGGAATGCATTTCACTGAAATATAATAACCATGAATGTCACATGACGTCATCATTCGGAAGTATTACGTGTAATGCCTCTGCTTGGCATTTCATCATTTTCTCACTCACTCCCCCCAAAAACGAGAAATTGATTCCTGTAATGCGAGTACCGTTAAAAACGTTGACTGTCTATCATTAAAAGCATTGTTTTACTTCGACCGAACTTCAAAATAACAGATATTATCATAAATTCTTTATCATGAAATAATTATGATCTACATGCAAACAAATTAACAATATTTCTACTGGTAAAAGCCTGTTCTTATTCCAAACAAAATATAATACATATAACAATTACCATATATTCTTCATCATGAAATGAGGCAAACTACTCAAATTTAAAAAAAATGCCACCATGCAGCAGTGCCAGTGATTTAGAACACGTTTGGAAATATGTCACAATTTGGTCATGTTTGTTCATCCCTCAAGAAATACAAAACAAGATCTCGCGAGAAAAAAACAACAACAAAACGGGATGACAATACGTGCGTTATCAAGGTCACATTTCGCCGCCATTCGGATGCATTAAACGTGTAATGCTGCTGTTTGACATTTCTTTTAATTATCACTTCTTTTTTTTAATACACAAATAACAGGGTATTTATTTCTGCATTACGAGTGCGAGTAAGTGTATAGTGACTGATAACAAAAAAACGTTTTAGATTAAGGGGGAGGTGTGGTAAAATTTGCTCATTCTCTATATAAATGATATTACGTTTCATTGATTTAGGTGTTTAAATCGCTCCACCGAAATAAATACAATACATAATATTGTGTTATCAAAGGCATGCGATTGGATAATTCTGCGTCATCTAAATCAATGTTGCAAACCGAAGTAAACATTGGTATTGGGCTGTATCACACCAAATTAATATTATAAGGTAATATTCTGCCACAAAATGCGGCAAAATGCCTTCACTGTTCTAGAATAAATAATACAACTCATTGATACGTCATGTTAATGTGTTTTTATCTCGCGAGAATACATTTCGTTTGCAATGAAAGATCAAACGTGCGTTATTAAAGGTCAAATTGTGTCGGCCCTGTAGGCATAGTACGCATTTGGCTGATAGTCCTTCAGTCGTACTGAAGTGCTAAAAATAGCAAGAACAAAACATTGATGAGGTGTGAATATGATGAAAATGAATAAGATAATACATCATTTGTAACACTACAATTGTTGATCGATGTCCTCTTTTTCTAAAATAGCAAGAATGTTTTTTCGTTTACCAACCAAAACGTTGTTTTGTTACTTGAGAAAATGCAGAAAACTGCTTGTTGTATGCACGTTACTTATTATTGAAAAATATATCATTATCACGTTTTATGTTTTATGTGTAAGGCTATAATGTGCTAAACTTACAAAAATAATGCAATGCGTTTCCAATTGAATGTACTGTGTTTTTTTAATAGTTATATCAAGAAATTTGCTAAATACATGCAAATGTGTGTAACAAAAGTAAATGTTGACCTGTTATGTTTTGTGAAATTAAACATATCTAATTTCTCAAACACTATTTTGAAATGTGCTCAAATAAACACAAAATATGTAAAAGGTAAAATGTTAAACATTTTAAATGTGTTTTTATTTTCAGGTCTTGTACTCCCCAAAATAAAAGTGGAATATGCCAGGGTCCGACAGCGTTGATGTATGAGTGGACGAGAGACAAATGTGACGATTACCTAGCCAAGGGCGAAGCCATTACAGTCGGAGGGGCCTTCATCCATCAAGTTGTCTTGATGGTCAAATATACCGAAGGTAATTCTCCTCTATAATACCCAAACGAAATATAATTTTTGAGAGGGATAAGTTTGTTTCGAGTATTTTTTGTATGAATGTAGCGCCTTGAGAAAAGAGTCTTTAGATAAAAGCGCTTTAGAAGTATTAATTTATCTAGACTATGTATTTATTTATGTATACTTAAAATTAAATTACCCTTGATGATGTATTATTTCCAGAATTAGGGACACTGCCTTTCCGGAGTATCTATTTTAACAAGAAAATCTATTTCATCAATCAGTTCCTAATTATTACATATCAATACTCGCATGGATAAATAATGTTAGAGAGCAAGATTTTATGATACCATTAGCAAACCTTGTTAAATATGTGCATAATTTGGTGATTGGTATCATTAAAAAAACGGTCTAAAAGATAAGTTACTTTCCACGTAAGTACTGATTATATTAATATAATTATCATCAGTATTTCTTTTGAGGATATTTCATTGATTTCCTATGACAAATATTTACATATAATCTCAGTTTTAAGATTGTTGTCGTATATCATAAGAAAGGTATAATCATTATGATCATTAGCAGTAATAGTTAAACGATAAACTGACTGATGGGCGAGATTCTAGACATGAATTATGCATTTCAATTTCAGTGATGTGGAAACGGAGAGTTTCAAACAAGCTTCGTTTGGCGATTGGCGCTTTATGACTTTTTAAACACTATTCTTTGTGTAATGTGACTGGAGGGCGGAGGTTCAACTCTCAAACTTTGAAACGTTATCATGATAATCTGTTTCTCAACTATAATTATAGCGATGGAAAAACAATGAGAACAAAACCGATCAGGTAAAACAAAAGACTATAATAGATATAATAGATACAAAAGACTATTATATATATAATGGCACGAAGATATTGCCCTTGGCAATAACCCTCGATCTGCCCGTACACCCATTACGCCTCCACATCCCATTACGCCCCCTGTGCAACATTATAATACTCATTGTTTTAATAGGCCTGGGGCTGCGTGTTATTAAGTACGCCATTTTGATAAATTGGACATGGTGTATAATTAGCGTTTTATACCTTTCACTTTTCTTTGTGTTCCGTCTTTTAATCCCTTCAGGGGGCTTTCAAGACTCGTCTGGTATCCAGCTGAAGCTCATGGCCTCAACGTAAGTCATTCTTTTAAATTTCCTAATACCGTCATATCAAGGATTTAAATGTGTTAAGATTGCCAGTCGTGGGGATGCTTCACCGCGGGTCGCCATTTTGAACTAGGCTAGATGCGCACACTGCATGATTACATTGATCCAATGTGCATTACGCACCATGCATGCGCAAGGCGTTCGCAAGATAGCACAGCGCATCGGGGGGGGGGGGGGGGGGGTGTTTCACAAAGATCCTAAGTTGAACTTAACTCTAAGTTGGACGTAAAAATTATGGAAAGCCATTAATGTCTTTGAAACATTTTTGTGAATGTAAAAAGGCATAAAATGTTGATTCAAATTATTTATATTTTCTATTGTCAAAGAGATTTCATGTTCTTGATGTAGCATTTATGGAAAGTCTAAAATACGTTATTCCAAGGCTACAAATGGCTTGCCATACTATTAAAGACCAACTTAGAGTTAAGTTCAACTAAGGATGGTGAAACACCCCCCTGGTTTAATAACGAATCCGAGCTACCTTTAATTCAATATCTATGTCAGTATGTGTGGGATAGCTAGGATGGGGCCCCAGAGATTCATATACGGTACATGTAGTTCGTTATTTAGTAGAAAATGCCTATCAGCTGGCCTATTTTGTTTTTAGCAGAAGCTGCATTCACAATATTATCCGCAATTTGTGAAATTGTGCAAGTGGGTGAAATACGGTTAAGATATAATTGGTTAGTTTGTACAACATGCCTATTAGCTCTTCTATTAATATTAACAATTTAGAAAATGTATCTAACAATATTGCGAACCCCCATTATTATGAAAACGAGCGATTATGCTGATCGAGGGTTGTGTGGGATGAGGTAGCCCGGAGAAGGATTTGTATAATATTTGGTGATTTAAAAAAAGAAATAGAACAAGCCTTTCAGCTGTTGTACTACCAGAAATAGAAACTAAATCCTAGAATATCCCGCTAATTTATTGCGAAATTGTGCATCCTACGTAACTCGGGGGAGACAATTGGAGTAACAGCCTCATTTAGCGACCTACATTAGTGGTGTATCGTGATCGATCTGACTGATTGGAGGGGCAAGCGAATTATCAAGGGGCACGTTTTGTATTTATTTATTGTATAGGAGTTCCCCCTATGTTATTGTGGGCATAATAAATAACAACAATATCAACCATTTGTTTGCAAATGTCAACAAAGTTACTATATCAATTTAAAAGAGCTGCATGTTTCATTTTTACCTGTAGAATTTACTGCAAAGCCTCAAAATCGCTGAAATTAGGACTGACATATCGACTGATTACCGCCATGACGTGCTATGCTATAAACAGGGTATTATGTAGCTTTTGTTTCCTTGGATACAGCGAAAGAATAGAGAAATGCGAACAAACACATTCCACATTATAAATCATTGCTAATACACGCGCGCATATTATATGCATCTATATGGCCCGTAGACAAAATAGCAGATCATATTTTTTAGAACAAATTAAACATAATTATCAGCTCGTTGAGAGAGCTGATTTGTTTGTTGTATTTGTTTTTAAGTACCATATGTTTTTTGAGGAGTCCAATCAATCTTTACTGTATGTGAAGGGCACTTCCCTCAAATAAACAACACTAGCAACACTGTTTATATTTTTTTGTCGTGGACCCACCAAAATATCAAGAACCTTTACCCGTGTAGGCCTACAGTAAATATGCATGTACTGGCTAAATATTACAACAAGAAACACGAATTTACTCTACGTCCGTTTTCAACATGTCGAAAGAGAGCGTGGGTCTTCGACGACCTACTCTTTTGTTCAGGAAGCCATTGTATGTCCATGCATGAGAGGCTATCCTTTCACCTATGTGCGATAATCCGCCCATTCAGATCCTCATTGGACAAAAGATATTTTGCAGATACATTCCAGCGATTGTGATCAGCTATTGTCTAGATCGTGGCTAGAGCGTAGCCCGGTCTGACGGCACCATTACAAACTATGTGAATCTGATATATGGCATGATTGGCAGTAAATAACTTGGTTTGTACAAGGCAATGAGGTGAATAGGTTGATTCTGTGACTAAAATTGTGTGCTCTTCCAAATTTTATACTCAGTTTTTCATTACCTTACAAATTATTTTTTGAAGCGCCCTCTATATACCAAAACTGAACTACCCCTTTAAATGGAGAACATGACTTCCCTGTCCTTTAATGTTACACCCCCACTTTGACACATCTTTCTTATGATGATTTCAACCTCTTGAAGATTTTACCCACCCCCCACCCCCACAATCATACATAGAGGGCGCTGCACAAAATCATTTGTTGTGAGATAATACAAACTGAGGGTTAAATTTGAAAGAGCATACAATTTTAATGGCATAAAAAACTTCATTTGATCAAAATCGGTTCAGAAACGGCTGAAATGTCAATCCGATCGTAATAAAACTGGGGCCCAGATGTATTCGATCATTTAAAATTAAAAATTAAGATGCTTCCACTTTTTCAAACATTTTCAAATGGGTTTTTAGTTGTTGATTATCTCTCTATTTAATGATTATTTCAACAAAACATCACATGCATAATTTTGTATGAAAAATGGTTGAAACTAATGCTTTTTTAGAGAGAGCCCTCTTGTGTTTGAATGGCTCTTTTTTTAAATGATAACAGGCTTTTAACTTAGTCGTTTCTAATTTGATATACCTTTCGAGCATGGTGGAGTTATAACTATTAGTTTGTAATGTTATTGTGCAGGTTTGGTTACTCAGCCTTACCAAAACTGTACTACCCCTTTAAGGAAAGAAGAATCAAATGAAACTAGTAATAATGGGGTTCAATACGCCATGCCCTCGCAATTGTACATCCCTCTTTGACTCCATCCCACCCCACCCCCGAACATACACTATCCCGTCTTGTTCTAAACTCCTTGAATACGTATTGTATTACAATCGATACAAAATGTCCATGACTTTTACTAAATACCCCTTGAATAAATATTACAATCAATACATAAGGTCCATGACTTACACTCGTTTCCTTTAAAACTAACTCGCATTTCCAGCATGACATTTAGGTATAGTCGGGTGAAAGCGAGAAGGACGTTAAGTCAATTTTGGCCCCCACAAAATTATGCATACCATCTTATAGGTTGGAAGCTCCTCTATGCGGTGCAAAATTTTCAGATAATAAGTATGTCTACTGTTTGGAATATTCATCAAATAGAAAAGGAGCCATATTTGGCGTTTACATGACTTTCTAACTTTAAACAGGATTATCCCCGAAGTACGAACAGTGACTTAGCGCCATTCTGTTTCTAAACCGACGATATTATGAGCATGCAAATGGATGTACGTGTCTCCAATTTCACTGGACCCTCCCACGTAGCTTATACCACGCACATAGAATCGATAATAGTCATACTTAAAGGGATCTAGTAACTTTTTCAGTTGAAAATTTTGCACAAATTGACGAAGGGTGGACAAAATGATAGAATAAATGAGGCTAAACCTGTTTCATGTTTCTTTTGGTAACGTGAATACAATGAGTTGTGTGAGAACCGCTAGTTTAAGAGAGTTCCAAGTGAGTTTGACGGATTTGTACACAGTTACTGAATCCCTTTAACAATTAGTTGTATTAATTAACGGGAGGATTGGGATGGGAGTGGGAGAACGTCCTGCAGGTGCATTAGTATTATCGTGGTTCTACATAATCATACGTCCAATTAACCTGATG
Organism: Echinarachnius parma; assembly: GCA_037951105.1. NCBI lineage: Eukaryota > Metazoa > Echinodermata > Echinoidea > Clypeasteroida > Echinarachniidae > Echinarachnius > Echinarachnius parma. The sequence continues at coordinate 39,768 of JBAMJV010010449.1, read as the reverse complement.
ACCCTATAAGACAGCTTTTAATTTAATGATCCTGTTCCCAATCAATACAATCCCGTCCCTGGAATCCACCTTGCATACATTAGCTAGCCTTTGCTATGTCAGGCAAACCTTCGGGACTCGAACCCGAGACCTCCCGATTGCTAGATCGGTGCTCTAAAGCCCGGCGCAGACAGAGCTGACTCGACCCGATCCGACTGGTTTTCAGTCAGGCTATAGTCAGTTTCGCTCAGTCGGAGCCGATCCAACATGTTGAATCGGCCTCCAATGACCTCCGACTGGGAAAACCGGAGTCCTGAGGCAGCGCATACTGAGATAATCAGGCTGAAAACCAGTCGGATCGGGTCTAGTCGGCTCTGTCTGCGCCGGGCATAACAGTTCTAATCTACATACAGATGGCCCTGCGTAGTGGCCTCTTGAATGTACGGGCCTCTCATGCAGAATGCCTTAATCAAAATAATATTTCTTCATAATTAATGTATTCCTTTTTAGTGCCGAGGAGACCGGAATCATCGAAACAGTCCAGTACTACTCATCAGCTCTCAAAGACCCGAGCTGTAACCCCAGTTTCTCCGCGTCAGCCAGCTCAGAAGAAGTCGACGACGACGAGGATGAGGAGGAGGAAAGTGATGACGAAAACGATGTTCCTTTCAGCGCCGCGAGCAGCAGCAGCGCCGTCGCCCTTGAGGAGGAGATCGGCAGCGACTACTCGGCGATGTCGTACCTGGCTTCGATCCTCGAGGCGAACTCCCAGTGGATGGAGAGCAGCGAAGATGGACAGTTGAAGGTAGCATAACCAAATGAACCTTTGTGGGATGCCCATTGTATACTATAGGATTTCTCGGTCAATTTCGTAAGTTGGCCACACGAATTCATTTTGTGTTCATTCAATTTCGCCGATTTTGTCACCACAGCTTTTTTGTATAGGTCAAATTCGTTTTTTAGCATTTGAATTCATGTAACGATCATTCCAAAACATTTTGTTTGCATCGATTTAAAATTTGTTTCTATTTCGTAAAATTATCAATCAATTTAAAGCGAGAAAATTCGTAATTACGTAATACCGACTTTCGTGAATTCCGGTGGCGAAATTGAATGCTAATAGCGTGCTTATTAAATTGAATGCTATAAGTGCTAAATCACTTGAGCGAAGAGTTGAATAAAATGAAGGAAAATCAATTTTGAACGACAGTTTTGAGCCTTCAGCTTAATTTAGCGAATTTGAATGAACCGCTTATCAATACGAATGAAAAGTTTACAAAATTGGCCGAGAAAACTATTTTGCTAAGTTTATTGCATGATTATAATTTGTTGTGACCATGAGTGTTAAGCAAAATATTTAAAGGATAATTATAATCTAATTACATTCAGTCGAATAATTGAATGTTTATCCCCGGAAATAGGATTGTTTTTTATTATTATTTGTTTAAATAATATACATATTGGTGTTAGTAATAACGGTACTATCTTTGTTGTACTATTATTATTATTCATTATTATTTAATGATCGGATAATTCACGCTACTGCCATTTATAACAATAATATGATCATTTTCATCTCAGGACGACTATAGCACTGGCGATTCGATCCCGCGCTCGTCCTACGCATACGATGACAACGTCGATGAGTCGTACCTCGACAACGCTGTCGGGGGAGAGTACGAGTCCCTCTACCCAGCAGCGAGCTCGGCTGACTGGACGACCAGGCTACAGGTAAGACATTTCAGATGGATATCTGCTTGGTTCTTGTTGTATGTGTGTTTGTTTGTTTGTGTGTGTGTTATTTTGTTTGTTGGTTTTTGTTGCATTAAACAAAATAATTGATAATTCATTATGATATTCTACATTTTTTTTAAATCATATTTTTGATTGTATTTTATCAGGATTTATGGAACTCAGCAAGTGCTCTGGCATACGGAATGGTTCTGCGTGGCTGGTGGCCGCGCAGTGATGACCAGGGGGTCGGTCAAGTGTCCGGCGTCGCCACCGACTCGGCCGGCAATCTGGCCATCTTACACCGCGGCGAGAGGAGATGGGAGAACGGGTGAATACATTAGCTGGTTTATTTATTGAGTGAAAGGTTTATTGAGTAGTTGGATATTTAGTTAATTAAAAAGTGTGTTAGGTGGTTGGTTGGTTGGCTACTTAATTATTTAGTTAATTGGTTAGTTAGTTGGTTGGTTGACTAATCAGTTAGTAAGTTAGTTAGTTAGTTGGTTAGGTTAGTTAGTTAGTTAGTTAGTTCGTTAGTTGGTTAGTAAGCTAGCTATTTGCCTTAGTGTTCTCGTTAGTGTGGTAAATACATGTAAATAATGTACATATAAATGGAAGAATGCAAAACTGAATGAATTAAGGAATGTCTACATGTATGATCAATTTAGGAGTATTTGGGAGGCTAGAAACTCAAGGCGAAATAACATATAGTGTGTGTGGGTGTCTTGTACCGACATGTATCACATAATGCTGGGTGATGTTGACATTTAGGAAGGATGCTTAATAAGAATTATAGAAATACAAAGTCTGTTGTTTTGTAATTTCTAAATGTCAGCAAAATAATGCTGATGGGGGATAACAGAGGGCGTTGAAAGTATTTTTAAAATATGTGACATCTTTTTTTATAATGTAATTAATGTTTTTACCAGAAATAATCTGATCTTGGCTAAAGACATTTATCCGGGGTTTTTTTCACAAACGCCTTCAGAAGGATTACTAATTTCACAAACAGTATTAACGTTCGTGTTTACGGGATATATTGTGTTATTACCCGAAGTACACACAATTGTAATAAGTTCCAAAATACTGATAAGGACTGCTATGGGGCTGCTATCCTACAGATAGTGTTACCCATTACACCATTTTATAAATTGAGTTTACCGTTTAAAACAGGCAATCCTCAAGGGATATTTTCCCTCTTCAAACAGCAATATATTACGATAAAATTATAAAAAGAAATCTGCAACAAATGTACAAAAGCTTCCATATTCTATTGAAAGTGTTAAGGCAAGGTGCAATCGTTACTCCCATCAGTCCCAGGAACCCAAACTGTGTATTGTAAGGCAGTGATGTGAACTTGACTTCATACCAGGAGGGTTAAAGCCCAATTCACATACAGCACTCATTATTGATCAGCCTCGCTTGCGCTTTGGTAATAATGCGAGTTAAAATCAATAATTGCCGCAAGAAATATATTCGGTTATTTATGTATTTTTAAAGTTGTCGGTGAAGCGTTATGGCAAAAACATTTTGTTTCCGACAAAGGAAATCACGTGGTACCAAAGTGGGGTTCTATTATAATTATGCCGCAATAAAATGAGTGCTGCACTGGAGGTATTGTGGTTAATATAAATAGCCTGCCAGTTTTAAGGTTCTTTTATTGCATTTACTAGTAACTCCCTTCAAAATCATGAATGTATAGAAGAGGTTGAACAAAAGGGGCAACATTTTACGGATGGCTAAGTGCTTTATACAAAATCATTTGTATTATGAAATCATGCCTATACAAATTTCTGTCGAGTATTCTCACATACGCCAAAATATCTCTCTTTTATGAAACAAGGGAAAATGGAATGAAAATGAGCAATTTTGTTTCAATTAAAAAAGCTAGCAACGATTTGTAAACCACTTTAGCAATATGTTTTCAAATTAAAATTTTTAATTTGTTGCATATTTTGGTATAATTTTGTAATGATTTTTCTCTTGCACAGGGACTTTGACGAACAACAGCAATTCCTTATCGACGAGCCGATCGCCGATGACGTCATTCTGACCCTTAACCCCGAAGATGGTGACGTCATCAGTTCATGGGGAGGAAACCGGTAAGCCCACAATGATGATGATTATTGTAGTGTGGCATTATATAATTTTGTGCCAAATGTTAATCGTTTGCAACTTCAAATGAGAACGATTAAGCAAAAACCTACTACGTTTTACGATGACGACGGCGATGATGATGATGATGATCATGATCATGATGTAAAATTACGATGATGATGCTCCAGCTAATTATGATGAAGCTGATGATAGAACTAATGCTGCAGCTGCTATTGATAGTAGTGGTGGCGATGGTTCCGATAATGATGATGATGGTTCCGATAATGATGATGATGAGGAGGAGGAGAACATGGTAAATTGTGGTAGGAATTTCCGAAACACTCATGATTAGATTTTATCTATTTATTCAATGTTTTTCCCCAGCTTCTACATGCCTCACGGACTCTACATCGATGATGTCGACAATATGTGGATCACCGACGTCGCGCTGCACCAGGTCTTCAAGTTTCCCGCGGGATCCAGGGAGCCCGAGCTCGTGCTCGGCGAGCGGTTCGTTCCCGGGGGCGACCAGGACCACTTCTGCAAACCCACCGACGTCGCTGTCGACAGCAGGACGGGAGAAATCTACGTCGCTGACGGGTAAGACTTATTTAATACGATCACTGTGTGCCATGTGAACGACAAGAATATTCTTCTTCTTAACGCCCCAAGCAATGCAGGAGCCAACTGGACAGGATTTTGCGCAGTTGTTGTTTGCGCGGAAGAGAATATTCCTGTTTGCTTTGCTCAGTGGTGGTGGGTTGAATTGCTTGCTTGAACTTGTCCATATTATCTTGCATTGATGTTACTTCTAACGGCAGTGAGTTCCACCCAGGTATGATCCGGGGGTATGAAGGAGTATTTTGTAGCAGTTTTTGTTGGCGTTTATCGGTAGCTGTTTTTCGATGTGTGCCGGAGACTCCTTCGACCGGACACAAGACCGGACGCACTGGTATGGCGAGGCGACCCGCAACTGCTTCGTGAATCAACATGACTATTTAGACAAGTATACACGAACCACAATGAGACCTTATTTCAATGCCAGCATTACATTTCCAAATAGTAACATCCATTTAATTGCCCTGTCAAATTTGGAATTATTTCACCTATAACTATAATTATCAAAGTCTAACTAATATCTGTATTTGTATTTCATACACAGGTACTGCAACAAGAGGGTTCTGAAATTCAGCGCCAATGGAACGGTGTTGATGGAGATTACTGCAGGAACGATACCAGGAGGTGGGTAGTTAAACAAACTCAGTTGACTGTTTTCTACAGTATGTTATACACAAATAATAAAACAGAACAACGTTACATATAATAAACATAACTGTTGTTATGTTTACCGTAAGCAGAGAGATGGGAGGTCCTCCCGTCTCTCTGCCGTAATTTACCATAATTACGAATCATACTGACTATGGGAAGAGTCGTGCGATAATATGCTTCCCTTATCATGGTTATGTTGAAAATTGTGTTGCCTTTAAGTTAGCGTGATATGGAAAGGAATCAAATATCAACTTTCGGAGTTAAATGAATGTCTTACAGTCTAATAGATTAACAACGATTGTTGAAAAAAATACCCTTATTCACATTGTCGTTCATGTTGGTTCTTATTCCATTTTCTAAAACGTATTCGCTTCTATTCAGATTTATTATCTGATCAATGTTTTATATACCATTGCATCATCAGAAAATCTCCCGTCGTGGTCGCCACTGCGGTCGTTCAACATCCCACACAGCCTCGCCCTGATCGAGTCACGCGACATCGTGTGTGTGGCCGACCGCGAGAACGCCCGCGTACAGTGCTTCGACCTGGCGACGGGCGAGCTAGAACGGCAGTTCGCATCGCCGGTGTTCGGCGAGCAACTCTACGCGATCTCCTACAACAACGTAGAAGGTGTGTATACAATCATTTTTTTTTAGAAATTATGGGACATTTTATTATTTTTTTAAACAAGCATTCATTAACTAAAACTCAATAGCTTGATCCGTTCTCTTCGAGATCCTGAAAAAATACATGGAGTAAAACGCAGTTCCTACGTTTACGTCATTAATGTAATTGCAAAATGCGTATTTGTAAATGTAGATTCTTTTTTCTTTTTTTTTCTGAACGGATGTGTTATCCTCTGTAAATGACCAGCCAAGAAGTAGGAGTGCCACTCCTTGCATACACAGTGGACGTCGATACCGGAAAATATCCATAACTTTACATTTTAAATACCATCTGATTCCTAGTTTATTTTCATGTAGAATGAAACGCAGTTCCGACTTTTGTCTTATTAATATAAATGTAAAACATCCTGTAATGAGCAATGATAATATTATTTGTAATTTGCGGTATTTTTGTTTCTCTAAACAGATGTGCTGTACGCCGTGAATGGACCCAGTCAAGACGTAGGAGTGCCACCCCTCGCATTCACGGTGGATGTGGAAACCGGCGAGGTCTTGAGCACGTGGGACCCCTACCCAAAGGTAATTATTTATCTTGGCTTCAAGTATTTTGAATAATACTGTATGTCAGATGTTTATGAAAAGGGTCAGCCACTTCTACTCCTAAACCCATTTCATTCTGAGGACTCAAGAAAGTTAAGGTACCTTTAAAGGGACTTAGTAACATTGTCTAAATTGTCTAAATCCTCAAAATCCAATTTGAATTCTAGCAGTTCCCTCATACCTTGTTGTATTCGTATTAACAATAAAAGCATGGGACAGGTTTCGGTTTATCAAATTTCCATTTCGTTCAAATGATATTTACGATTGAAGTGTTCAGATGTTAAATTTTCCATTGGATCGCGAAAACCGTGCACAAAGTGAGTGCAACGAGTTAGTGAATATGACTTTACATTTTTGCTCATTACTCGGTCATATAACGTCCAGTTAAAGGGATAGTTGAGTTCTGGTAAGGAGAGTACAGTTTTGGTGAAACTGAATTTTAGTAACCAAAACCTGCATCATTACATTACAAACTAATAGTTATAACTAGAAAGGAACACAAAATTACAAATGACGTAGTAAAGATCATGTTATCATTCAAAAAGAGCCGTTAAAACGTAAGAGGGCGCTCTCTAAAGTTTCTAAACACTCATCGGTTTCAACCATTTGGAATAAAATATTGTGCATGTGATGCTTTGTTGAAATAGTGATTAGATAGAGAAATAACCAACAACTATTTAAATACCTATTTTGTAAAAAAATTATTTATATCTTTGTGTTGTTTTTTTTGTTTTTTTTATTTAGCTCCGGGCTGTCTTTGTATAATAGATGTATCTAATTAGTTTTCTTCATATTTTGCTTCCCTTCCGCAGTCATTCGGCGTGGTCCATGACATCGCGACGCACGCGCGTGACGGCGCCGTGTACCTGGCCGACATCCAGCTCGACCGAGTCTGGAAGTTCGAGACTACATCGACCAGTCTTGGAAACGAGGTCTAAGAAGAAGAGATATCGAAGAGACTTGTTTTGGGAAAAATTATAATCACACATTAAACGGGAATTAAATTTAAACAGTTATAGGAAAACTCACAGTAACTTACACCAGTCATCGCGCATTATTTATGTGAATAATTATAAAGCATACACATTGAGATAACGTGAGAATCTCAACATTTCTTAATTTTATTTTCTGAGGGGACGGGTAGGAAGGAGAGATCTGAATAAATTTCTTTCACTTGGGATTATCACATAATTTTATACAAATTAAACAAATATTAATCGTATGTCTAACACCTGACATCAATTAATTTTGTATTATGATTTAGACAATTTTTCCCGTGTAAACATACGAACGGATAATATCGGACAGTGTTAGAAAATAAACATTGAGACTTCTATGGAATTGCATTTAAAAAATCCCAATTTAATGCAAAGGATTCTTCTTGGGAAGTGAGTGGATAAAATGGATATTAAAAACTTAATTTTGAATTGCTGATGATGCACAATAATTACATTACAGTCAGCACACCATGTTTGAATTATTATAATCATGAACAAAATTCAAAGAAAACAACAGCGTTGAGCAAAATATAACATGCACATGTATAATCTTGATAAGAATCGTTCAATGTTACTTCGTGTTTTTGTAACACACATTTTATCATTACAGACAACATTATAATAAGATGATAATCTGATAATCAATGCGAAAATATAAGAAGGGTATTTGTTTTTGGAATTAACAAGAGACAAGAGGTGGTGCTTCTACCATTTTGCATATTCATGTTTTAAACACAATTTGTGTAGGCTGGACATTCGATTTTACGGGGAATAATTCGGCAACCTGAAACTGAATATGAACTGGCATGTTTTTGTTTTTTTGTTTCATGTAACAACGGTTAACTAACAAACGATGCAAATTGTACAAATGTATACACGTCATTAAGTCTAGCACTTGGGGAATAGGTGAACAATTCATTATTGTACAAAGTATTTTTGTGTATAATATAAATTTATCATATATAATTATCACTAAGCTATATGTGATTAATTAAACAAACATATTAAAAAGACGTTTATCGTTGAAATTTTAAAGTCCATCCATCTTGATATTACCATTCATCATAACTGAAAAATGAATTTACCTTTCTTGTGCGTAAGTCCAATTAATTAGTTTGCGTCAGTTGACATCGTCTGTGTTATACGATCACTTGTATTGTACATATGGTAGAAAGACAGTAGAAAGTTGAGGTATTAAACTGTAGATTTCTATGATGAATGAAGAATGAAGAAAACTTCATGTAATGTAAATTATTAAACCAAAAATATATTAACTTATACTGGATAGTAGATTTATATGATATAATATATAATATATTTAACTTTCAAATTTCGATATTAAAATAATTTGCCCGTAATTGCACATCGGGCGGAATACGGAAAGAATTAAATAAAAATTGGTTTTAAAGGGAGATTTACTAAAAACTTTGGGGGATTTAGTATTAATATCACATAATTATGTAAATATTGCAGATTCTATTTAGCCTTATCAGCATTCATGCGTGTTCAGTTGTTTATTTGCTTTTGTGTTTATTGCTTTATTGCTTTATACTACTTAATATATGCTGTAAATATTTTCAAAAAAGAAGGAAAGACCAGAATCGGGTATTAGACAGATAGTAGATTAATAATTGTGCAGCACTACCCATCCGCAAAATTATAATACAATTAATAATATATTATTTACCGCAACGTCCAGATGTATATAGCTCGAACTTGGAAAATGCTCAGAAAAATTAGAAAATGTTTGTAAGGTTCTGCATTACGCGGTACGAACAATACTTCTTAATGTCAATTTGATTTGAAGGTTAACAATTATAAGATTTTTTGCCCAAAATAACAATTTACGATTAAAAACCGATTACTTGTTTCTAAAAAATTTAATTAGGTTATTATTTGACGATTTGAATCCAGTTGTTTTAACTGGAAAGATACACATTTTGACAATGCATTTCGGAAATAAATGTCAACAAATGAATTAGTAAGGTATAATTAAAGAAAATCATTGGCAGACTAAAAAGTATGACAAAATCCACCGTCGAAAAGGGGTAAACATTTGAATTTTGTGAACTAATTTTAAATACATTATTGTTCCCTATATATGGTCATAAATGAAACGTTATGCTATTCAAAATCGTGAATCAGAGCTTTAATCCGTGTACAGTGGCATTACGATGTATAGAAGACCGTAATTTAGAGCAATTTGTTTTAATGTGATAGATACCTTGAAGTTTATTATAGTGTGTGTGCCATTTTGTCCATCTTAATTCATTTGTATCAATTTTATTTTGTTGTGTAGTTCTATTTTTATTTTTATTTTTTGCGAAATTTGTGAACATTGCTGTATAAATTTGAGTTGATATGTAATAAAGTCGCAGAGATATATACATAATAGATTAAATATTACATCAGAGTGTTGCGTGATTTATTTATTGTGCTCTATATTAATTTAATTTGTTTTAAAAGGATCAAGTAACTTAGTTGACATGTGGGGGGAAAAGGTATCATTTGTATCAATTTTATTTTGCTGTGTAGTTCTATTTTTATTTTTATTTTTTGCGAAATTTGTGAATTCTGAGTGGTGTGTGAAAATTCCATGGTAAATGAATGTCCTATATGACCGAGCAATAAGAGAAAATGCAGTGATATTTGCTAATTTATAGCCCTGAGTTAAAAACCTCCAGTGGAGAATCTCAAATCCGAACACTTCAATTGTAAAAAATATTGTTAAAGAAAACAAAATTCGGTAAACCAAAACTGTTCCATGCTTGTATTTGTTCTATACGAATACAACAAGGTAAATACTATTTGAGAACCGCTAGAGGTCTAGGTAAATGTTGAAGATTTCGACAATGTTACTAGATCCCTTTAAGGGGTGGGTGTATTTTGTCTTCAATTCAATGCTCTTCCTGTAAATTCGCTGCCACTTGCCCGGAGCACCATACGTATTGCTATATATGGCAAGATTGGTAGAGCGCGCGCTTTCCGATCATGAGATCCCGGGTTCGAACCCTGCCCACTGCCTTTGTCCTTCGGCAAGACAATTTATCCACAATTGCTGCTCTCTACCCAGGTGTATAAATGGGGACCCGGTAGGAGGTGAAAGCCTTATGTGAACGATCTTCTTGAGCCCATGAGCGCTTGGAAGGAATGCTCCCCAGGGAGTGGAGATGGTGCACACAATGTGTGCTGGTTTGCATTGTATCCTATGACCGGGGGTAATATTATCATTGTAAAGCGCTTAGAGATGATTATCAATCATATTAGGCGCTATATAAATCGAAACATTATTATTATTATTTCCCCGTCGTTATTGAGATTTACTGAAATTATCCTTGAGGAAAAGAGCAACGGCCATGCGTCTTGTTTGACAGTTTGCATGATTGCTTAATTTGTGTCGGTCATATTGACATTTGTTTAACATTTAACTTTTACACATCACTTATTTGATAACTTGATACAAAACAACGTTACCCAGATTGAGAAGGTGGTGACGTTACCAAAATGTATACAATCACACACCGTCAATAAAACCATTAAAACAGAACACATATTTTTAATATAGTTAATTTATTCCCTTTATTTTGACACGCCACAAAACAAATTTCCATTTCACTTCAATCACAGATTTATACCAATTTAAGCAAAACCTGAACAAAATGTAAACAAAAACAATCACGTCCATGTAAACATGTGCGCCTTCAAAACCGAGATTAAAACCAACCACCATTTGAAAACAGAAAACGAGGTAGAATGATTTTGGTATAACACGCATTCTCCATAGACTCAAGCCCGAATATTTTCGGGACCAGTCCTCAATGGGTAAGATTTGGTATTTTTACATATGTTTTACATATACACAATTAAAACAAAATGAGCTCGAAATACACCACTTCATTTAAATTACGCCTATGAAATGATAATCTACAGATTATATACAGAGTATACTTTTCTCGTGGAGGGTCCCAAACAATAAAACTTTATTTATCAACGGATTCTATAACTATAACTATATATAACTAGACCAGGGCCCCGTTGCAGAAAGACATACAATCGATTGTAATTTACAATTAATTGTAAGTCAGATCATGTGTTCTAAATGCGCAAATCTGATTGAATCGCGAAAATGTTCTAACTTGCAATTAATTGTAACTTATAATTGCTTGTATCTCTTTTTGCAACGGGCCAATGGTATTATTGATATTTAACATGGCAACTGTCCGTGATTTATTTTAATTTCCCCCTCTCATGCGACGACTCATTAACTTTAAACTGACATGACGTCACAGTGACTATTTTGTTCGTTCAATGTTCAATGTTCAATGTTCAATTTTATTTTATTTTCAACAAGAAAGTACATATATTTACAATGAATAAGTCACAGCATTTTTGAAATTATAAACAATAAATTAGAAACATTGTCAATCAAATTTACGTTTATGTAATTATTAATTAAGATACAATACAATTTTGAAATAATCATGTCATATAAGCGGAATCAGAAAGGAAATGAATGTTGCTGTATGTTTAGATTTCAAGTGAAAATGGAGGGATCCACTAAAAAGCATGGCTTGTAGAATGTGGAATCCCTCAAAAATTAATGTTTTACAAAATAATGAAAGTATCAAATACGGAAAAAATACGGGAAAAATCAAATACGGAAAAAATATGAAGAAGAAAAAACCCCAAACAAACAAGATAGCAAGTATACAGTGTGGTATTATAAAGAATGTAATTATTACAAATCTGTTTGATAAGGATTCAAAATAATGTACTTCCTATACGGAGACTACTCAGGAGAACATGTATGAAAGAATAAGACGCAGTGTGGAAGCATACTTGGACAAGATTATGCTGTACAAAAGATAATGAAACATAGAAAGTACGAATGGAATGAGAGGGTATGGAACTGCAAGACTAAAAGACAATGTATAAAATAAAAATTTCATACAAATTAGGAGTATAAGAAATATTATTTCATTTAAATAAACGGTCGTGAAGGTTGCCAATGAGTAGTACTTTAAAAGTAAATATATTACTCATTGCGGATATAGTATCGAAAATAATATCGCTAGTGATATTCGTTTGTCTCGCAATGCATGGTCAACAAGGAATCTAAAAGATCACGACGTTTCGTGCGCTGCTGCAACACTTTGTCAATTGATATAATATAATGTAAGCAGTACTTTATTTATCAACTGACGTGATATAATCCGACATGGACCCGTTGCAGAAAGAGATGCAATCGATAGTTAACTATTGCAATTATTGCAATTTAGAAAACATGCACATTTGAACAAATCAGATTTGTGTATTTAGTCACATGATCTGATTTGCAATTAATTGCAACTTTACAATCGATTGCAACTATTTCTGCAACGGGGCCCTGATGTCACAGACAGTATTGATAATTAACATGGGAACTCCCTATGATCTTTGTGACGAATACGTCACTTTAAATTGCCATGACGTCACAGCGCATCATTTTCTCGTGAAGGGTCCCGATGAGTAGAACGTTCTGGTGATAGATAACGCTCGTGGCCATCGTGAGATTCCTGCCGTCTTCGCAGTAGACTTCGTACAGATCGACGTCATCATGACGCGTTGGTCCCGAGCCGAGCTTTACTCGTAGAACCTGCAACAATTAAGAATCATTGAATCAATCAAAACAACTTGACAAACATTGCAATTTAGTGGGCATCTGAGTATCAGTTTGTTTAATATGAGTCAATTTGGGGCCTAAGCTTTCGATCCAATCAAAATCTTCTTCAGAGGCTAAAATGACACGAAATACGTGTATGCGATTTACTATAAGGACACACGAAGCAATACATGTAGTATTTTATTAACATTTATATAATTGATTACAGCATTGTAGAAATAGTCATTCAAAAGTATCGTTAACCCTTTCATAAGCCGAGACATTGAGTCACCGAAGTCAAGGTCTTAAAGTTTAATTTCTGAGGTTCGAGTGTGTTGTCCGAGTCCAAGTCTGGCTGCGGAACAAGTTAAATGTCTCGAACATACAAAAAAAATCGCCCAGATATTCCAGAGAGTTGTACAACATAGAAAAACAGGCCGTCCAGAGATGGAGATCTAGATGGGGTCCACCCAACGAGACTTACGTGTGAAGGCACTCTGGCGATCTTCTGAGGGTCCTTCAGGTATTCCAGAGCCTTGTACCCCATAGGAAATCCAGCCGTCCAAAGATTTCCAGAAGCATCCACATAATTGTTGTCAGGTGCCGAACCCAGAGCAATCGTACTTATGGGCTATATTGATAAAACGCATTTAAAGGGATCTAGTAACTTTGTTGGCAAGTGCAAAAAGTGATGAGTAATTAATAAAAATGTACATTGGAGTGGTCTGATATGTCCAAAAAGTAATGTGTGAAAAATTCACGTTATTTGGATGCTTTTTGACTGAGTTATGAGCAAAAATGCAAAGTGATATTTACTAACTCATTGTACTTACTTTGTACACGGCATGAAATTATCCCGTAGACAATTTCATATCTGAACACTTCAATCGTAAATATCTTTTGAACGAAATGGAAATTAAAACAAACAAAAAAACTGTCCCGTGCTGTTATTGTTAATATGAATATGAAAAGGTATGAGAGAACCACTAGAGTTCCAAGTAAGTTTTGAGGATTTGGACAATGTTACTAAGTCCCTTTAAGTTTGTATATGTGAACAAGTTAATGCATATAATGCAACACCCCCAGGCCTTTAATACTAAAAACATAATACATATAGTAGTGATATGAAAGGAAATTTCATAATCACCTTTCTGTTTTTGAGACTGTTGTCTGTAGGATTCCTCTCAAAGACCATGACTTGGTTCTGATACGGCTGGTTGACGTACAGATATCTTGTTGTATAGGGATGAAAATGGCACAGAACATAATTCGATTTATATGTAATGATAATTACAACGATTTCAACTTATACGACGCCTACAAATATTGATTATCATCCAGATTGGATTAAAACGACATTATGGAGTAAAGAAATTATGAGATCACACTTATATGTTATACCATTTAGTAATAGTTGTGAACAATTTCTTATTTTGGTTTAGGTTATGATTAGTGGGTTGGAACTTGCCGATTGCCTTCTTAGAACCGCTGTATCACAAATTTCGGGCTTGCCGGACATTCATCGTATAGAACCAGTTATCCTTGGCAATGAATAGTTGTGACGTCACTAGGGGCCTACGCTTTCGATCCCTGCAGAATCTTTGGAAGAGGCTAAATTATTTATGTTACTAGAACATCTATAGAACAGGAAAGTCTTCGTAGTTTTGTGTACAAATGTCGGGCTTGCCTGACATTCATCGTATAGAACCAGTTATCCGGCCATGGCAATGAATATAGTGACGTCACTAGTATAGGGCCTTAGCATTTGATCCTTATTCCTAGCAGAAGCTTCGCCAGAGGCTAAGTTGTTATACGTTTCTATCACAATCAAGTCCTAATTAATTTCTACACTCACCTTCCATCGTTGGACAGATCGATTCCGTTCGGGGAATTTATAGCTTCGGAGACCCTTCGGCATCCATCGGCGGTACAGAACAGGACACACCCACCGTTCAACATGAGGATGTCCTCCCAAAACCGCCATCTTGGATTCAGCGTGCGCGCTTCGTTCGTGATGTAAAACTCATCCCGACCAGTGGCGATTAGGTTATTAACGCTGCGAAGAGGAAATATGATGGATATAAGTTATTCAAAAAGATGTAGGCATTATATTGGAGAACAGTTGTCGCATCCACCCCTATACGCCTACATACGGGCTACATTGTCAGGATTTCAGCCACAAAACGGCATCTCCGATTCAAACAGTGCGTGCTTATAAAGCATAAATTTATTGATCGTTATAATAATTGTAAATTGAGCACTTACCTTATTGCCAATGGGTCCCTGATTGATTTGATAAATGATATTGACAATGATGTCTTGTCGAAATCGAATATGTCCACGGTATCGAAACCCACCTGATGATTGATCATATATAAATATGTCTTTCCTGGAAGAAGAAAAAAAACAATAACAAATCATAATAGTTGGTAAATGGCAATATTGTGCGAAATGTAATGTTTGGTAATTTGTCAATCGTCAATATTTTTGATTCACAAAATGAGATATACATTCATTAACATTAGCGGTAAAAGGTAAAGTGCTTTTGAATGATCATTATACAAACAAGAAATGTTAGAAACTATCGAATAATAAATTATGTGCCAGGGTTTGATTGTTTTGAATTACCGGTTATAATAATCAAAACATCCAACAGTCATATGCCATTCTCTGTGAAAGGTTCTATTACATCAATACTGATATAATTATACTTCACTGGCATCATGAGATTCCCGTGTAAGCTTTCTATTGAAAATTGTTCGATTTTCAGTAAGAGCTTTTCGCTTTCCAGTGAGAGCTTTTCGCTTTCCACTGAAAGTGTGTTGCTGTTCAGTGAAAGCTTTTTACGTTCCTGTGAGAGCTTTTTTGCTTTCCAATGTATGAAAGCTTTTCGCTTTCCAGTAAGAGCGGGATGAAAGCTTCCAGTGAAAATGTGTCAATGAGTTCCCGGTGACATCTTTGTAACGGCCAACGACTATACAGTACGTTATTCAGCAACATTAAAAATGACCATATATAGACATTAATTTTGCCAGAATTTACAATTTGAGTCAGTTGACTGAGAACCTACATTAGCGTCTCAGCTAATGCCTAGGTCACACATGATCCGGGCGCCGTACGATTTTTCTCCCTACGGTGCTCTTACGGTGACTCCACGGTACCCGTACGATTTGAGTGGCCAAATATTCAGTCTCAAAATCGTACGATATTCGAAGAAAAAAAAGCTGCGGTGTCCGTGCTGTGCCCGTGCGGTGCCCGTGCGGTGCCCGTGCGATGCTCTTTACGACGTGTCTACGGGCTTACGGCAAGTACAAACTCGTACGAAGCATTTCTTTTTTTAACTCCGCGTTATGCAACAGTCACAAATGGTCCGGGCGCCGTACGATTTTTCTCCCTACGGCGGATTTTCTACGATTTCGGGAAATCGTGATATCGTACGGTGTCTGTGGTATTTTAGAGTAGCAGTCACATATTCTCCGGGCCCCGTACGATGACCTTTGTCTTAAAATAAAAACATAAATCGCATGGCCCCCGTGAACACAAACTAAGTGCCCGTACGGGTGCCTTACGGTACTCTTACGGTGACTCCACGGTATCCGTACGATTTGAGTGGCCAAATATTCAGTCTCAAAATCGTACGATATTCGAAAAAAGGCTGCGATGTCCGTGCTGTGCCCGTGCAATGTCCTTGTGGTGCCCGTGCGATGCTCTCTACGATGTGTCTACGGGCTTACGGCAAGTAAAATATCGTACGATGCATTTTTTGTTTTAACTCCGCGTTAAACAAATTTTTGACATGGTACGGCGAGGAAAAATGCAACGGCGACCGTACGATAGCCACGGCACCCTTGCGGCCGCCGCAAGATTCCCGCAAGATTTCACCTAAAAGTGGCATCGTACGGGCACCGTAGCCCAAATCGGACCATTTGTGACTGTAGCATGTAAAAGTGAAGATCTTCTGATTGCCAATATCTCTCCTTTTTATAAAGATAAATTACACCGAGTATATAAGTACAATAAAACAAATTAATATCCCGTGGCATAATCAAATCCAAATTAGCATCCATATTCTAAGTATACCGGCAGAAATGTACCAGGCTACTGAATATCCAAATAATTCACTCACCAATGTATAATACGCTATTAATAATGACGGTGTTCATGTATTGCAGTTTCTCCGCTCTGCACACTTCTCTGTAAATGTGAGCATCATATCATTATCATGCAACATAATTATGCAACATGATCATATTACACGGCGGATCTGGTTATCCATGTATGTTGTGCACATGTATGTTGTATGTACTCCGATCCTTTACTCAAAATAGTATCGTGGAATTAAAATAAAGCTCTACAAAATAAATAAATAATACTGCATGGGGATCGAACACTAAAATATGTACCTACTTGTAGTACTAACAAGTAACAAAGCCTCTGTTGTTGAATACTACTGTAGTAGTACTGCATGAAGCGCATTGGCAATCAACAAGTATTTATATAAAGTCGAAAAACGTTCGCCTAAGATACGGGCAAGGTCTATAAGCATATAATACCTCGTTTGATATAATAACGCAGTTAAAGGGAAACAACGTCAAAAATTAATTTTCTGTAAATGAAATAGAATAGATTTGATAGTTCCTAATTCCACCAATAAGTTTAGAACAATATTTAAGTTTTCAGAAAAAAATAAATGATTAGTTGAAAAATCATCACCATAAAAAGTTCCTATGACAGTGTATATATATATATATATATATACCAATTAATTTTTTCCCGTATATTAGTTATATGATTATTAACTTGTAATACAAATATGTTTGGAGGCACATGTTTCTATGCTTGCTGGTGGGATGGATAATAACTAACTAGTTACTTTTATAATCAAATTATTTACTTCGGGTGTTGGCTCCCTTTAAGCGCGTGGTCGTATTATCGCGGGCACGGTCAACCGGTGGTGTCCGATTCACATTGGCCGTGTGTATAATACGTGCATTATTTACTTTGTGTGTTGGTTCTCTTGCTAAAAGGCTAGGTCAACCGGTTGTGTAAATGTAAATGAATGAAGAACGCCAATAAACACAAAACAACAACAATGTACTTATACTTATTTGCCGTGTGTACGTGAACGCGTACAAAATAAAAGGGGGTGTCATTTTCGCATGTGTTTGCGAACACAATTTTTTTTTGGGGGGGGATGTAAAAAGGGGTATAATATAATTATATTTCATGACGATATTCGCGAAATGTTTGGTTTGTGTTCTTGTATAAACCTTAAGTTCGTTCTACCATTAAATTGCACTATACCCCCTAAATTGAATCGTCAGTGGAACAACCGTCATGAAAGAGACTGAGAATATTTCGGCCTATATAGCCAATAGGTCGTCGCTTGTTTGGTCTGACAATCGTCATAAAAAAAGGAACAGAGTTGTTCGATCGGGCAATCGACCCAGTGGCGCAGCGACGGGGGCATATGGTGCACGTACCCCCCCCCCCCCCATAATTTGACAAAAACAATAGGAAACATAAGGGGACATTTTTTGAAGAAAAACAAACAAATGCATAAGGTATGACTCCTCCCCCCCACCCCCCCCCCCCCCCCCAATTAGTCCGAACACGCTACGCCATTGGACAGCCCCTTGAATTAATGTTTGCCATTACGCCCGTATATTGCACTGCACTACATTTGAACTTGGATGCAGGGTTAAAGTGAACCATTAACTTTGTCAAATTAAACCAAATCTTGGAGCTTTTTACATTTTCTTTTATACCTTGATGAATTGGCATTATGGTAACTGAAGAATACCGGAATGAGATTTGATTTGTTTCTCTTCAAATATCTCCCTAATTATTGAGATACATGTAGTTATGATATTGAATTGAAAAACGTTCCAGGACGCTTTCCGATTGTAGTCAAACTGTTACCTGTTTTGACTGAACGCTGGAGGCTGCCATGTTTTCCAACTGTACCATATGAAACATCATCTGACCTTGCACTAAAAAAAGCGAGTTACGTAACCACTGACATAGCAGCAGATTCCACAACTTCGTTTACATATCCCGCTTTTGTTAGTGCACGCTCATAATATGAGCGTAAAAAGTTCACGGGGGCGGCGGGCGAATTCGCCCCCGAAATGCCTAAAAGAACCCCCGAAAAAAAAAAGTAGCCCCCGAAAAAAAAAAGGAAAAAAAAAATTTCTTTTTGATTTTTCTGATTTTTTAAAAATATTTTCTGTTTGGATCGAGATCAAATGCTTATCAGATGATCACTTACAGCATTAGAGCTTTATAGTGGCCCCTGAAATTTGAAATAGAGCCCGGAAATTTGTAGCCCCCGAAAGTTGGAAAAGTAGCCCCCGAAAAGGAGCCCCCGAAATAAAAAATATTATTTTTTTTGCTGCTATCATGTGCTCAGATAACGTTTCATGTGGTACCATTGGAAAACATGGCAGCCTCAAAACAGTTGGAAAAAACATTGATTATTTCCATTATTAACAATACCCAAGAGGAAATATACGACTAGAAGCGACAATAATTCAATTATGCACTTATCAGTAACAGCAAGCCAAAATTCCAGCGTTTCGTTTCCCTTTAATCAGTCACATAACACTATTCAACATGAATACTCATTAGTCTTTCTCATTTTTGTTTCGTTAATGTACTTTATTAAAACTCATAAATAGTAATTCATTTCTTCTCTATTATTTCAGGAGATCAGATAACAAAAGCGACTTGTCTTTATACATCAACCAAACTTGCTCAAACATAACACCATAAAAGATGAACACTAGTTAGTCTTCTACTTTGTTTTATATTTTTAAAAACTAGATTAAAAACTCATTAACTGTAGTTCATTTGTTCTCAATATAACAATATTGGGAGAATCTGATAAAAAACAATTATTGGTAGCTGTGTGACTTATAAATGTAACTGTACATGTCTACTTGTTTAGTTGTTCTTATATGTATTTATATAAAGAGTAATGTATGTGTACATTAAATATAAACATATAATTACAATTTTAATAGCAGATTGAACGTTGTCATTTATTTTGTTCCAGTAGTGTTTATTTTAGTATTCCAATGCCAGCTATCAAGTATTTTTTCTGGTTGCCGGATCTAGAGAATGGAATAAAGACTTCAAATTCCTGTGCAATCTTCATATAATTCTTTGGTGGCAAATAAAAGAAAAATACATGTACAGTATGTCTATGACTACAATCATGTTGGTGCATGTACCCATGTTTACATATAGTTACCTGCAAAAATTTCAATTTTGTGACCAGAATATCTTAACTATTCAAGGAGCCCCCATAGCCCTCTTCATTGAAAAAATATTTATAGATATCGAGTCTTTTTTCTAGTTGCCGGGTCTAGGAAATTAAAGGGGTATGGTCTGGTAAAGAGAGTACACTTTTGGTCAAACTAAATTTTAGTAAGCAAAACCTGCACCATTACATTACAAACTAATAGTTATATATGACTCCACCATGCTAAAAAGGAATAAAACATTACAAATGACTAAGTAAAAAGCCTGTTATCATTAAAAAAGAGCCATTAAAACTCAAGAGGGCGCTTTCTAAACACTAATCAGTTTCAGCCATTTTAAATAAAATATTGTGCATGTGATGTTTTGTTGAAATAGTGATTATATAGAGAAATAATCAACAACTATACAAACGTGCTAATGTGACCACCTGTCTATAGCGACCACCTGCTCATAACGACCGCTCTCTGGTCCCCCCTGAAAAATCATGTGTTAAAGGGATAGTTGAGTTTTGGTAAAGGGAGTACAGTTTTGGTCAAACTGAATTTTAGTAACCAAAACCTGCACCGTAATGGTCTATTACATTACAAACTAATAGTTATAAATCCACCATGCTCGAAAGGAATACAAAAAATTACAAACGACTAAGTAAAGAGCTGTTAAAACTCAAGAGGGCGCTCTCTAAAAATTAATTGGTTTCAACCATTTAAAATAAAAATATTGTGAGTGTGATGTTTTGTTGAAATAGTGATTAGATAATCAACAACTATTTAAAAACCTCTTTTGTTAATTTTTTAAAAGAGGTAAGCATTTAAAAAAAAATGTTAACGGCTGGTTCAAAATTATCGAATAATTGTGGGGCCCCACAATTATTACAAATGGTTATGTTTTGGGATATTTCTGCCATTTCTGAACCGATTTTGATCAAATAAAGTTTATTCTGCCATTCAAATTGTATGCTCTTTCGAATTTGACACTCTGGTTTTTCATTATCTCAAAACAAAATTATTTTGTGTAGCGCCCTCTATACCAAAACTCAACTATCCCTTTAAGCGACCTGCGTTATGCGACTACCTGCCTAACGCGACCAGCGACCACCCTATTTGGGTCCCGACGCACATATAAATCTGTGTTTAGCGACCACAAAATTAGTGCTTGAGCGACCAAGGCATCAACTCCGTCACCTCTGGTCGCTCAAGGCTCCAATTCTGCAATGCATAAAACAAACTTTTGAAATGACAATGAACTTCAGACAGCTTATAGATTGACTTTAACTGGTTACCCAGCTATCACCTTTCGATTCAAGTATATCAGACTCTAATATATGGGAAAGAATATTCCAGGCTCATCATTACCTCGAGAATAAGGAATCCAACAGATTTTCATAATTTACAAACGTAGTTTCAGTACCGCCCCGGGAGCATAAATAATGATAATTATATGTGCACAAAACAGTGAACATTTATTGAAACAATTATTAGCATCATAACATCGCGTCCTTCTATGTGATGTTTGAACAGCCGGTTAGTTTCTCAACATTTGCGCGGAGTAGGCTACTATTTACTGAGTATTAATTACATTAGAATAACTTACAGTTATCTTTCTACAAAATTCCACGAAAAATGTTACCCAAGGTTGGAAAAATGAAATTCATGGGACAAACATGTTAACTACTGGATAGTAATGAGGAAGGACCATATTTTGATGACTAAAGGGAAAAAGTTTGAAATTCAATGCAGAATATTTTTTGGAGTTGGACAAAAATTGTATGTATTACCCCCCAAAATGATGAAATTTGCATGCATTGTTTGTGAAATAAAATGTAAAAATATGGATCACTTCAGAACAATAATTCTGCTGTTTAATGTCTAGTTTATGTTTTGTTATAACATCATAGAAAAGGAAATTGTGTAAAAAACTTTACTTTTTGAAAACTGTTATTGGATAAAAATTTGATTCTTACAACATTGATGTGTAATGTCCGTGACGTTTTAGATATAAAAGTTTTTGCAGAAGCACAAGTCTTAATTCAATTTAGTTCAAAATTCATTTGCAAAGCTAGAATGTGATATCATAAAGTATATCAAGAGTATTTACAAAAATAATTGATGGTTTGTCCAGAACGGCGTCACGGACATTACGTCACAGACATTACTTACACAGTGAAAAGTATAAAAAAGCAGAGCAAAACATTTTCAAGCATTATTTTCTTATGTAAATGTCTTATTTTAGCCAAGAAATAAGATAACCCCTATAAACAGAGGGACTACTACCTTCCTGGTTCAAGTTTTAATAAATTGTATGGTTAGTAGTACTCTGAACTATTTATAAAACTAAATTCCGTGCTCAATTTGAACATGCATGTCTGAATAATCAATAAAGACTTGACTATAACTTACTGGGAGGAGAAAGAGATGGTTAAATCTCATATAGTATGATCAAATTGCAAAAATCATACTCTTAGTCCTTGATTTCCCATGTGTTATGCCCATGATGTACACAACTTTTTTAATTTTACAATTTTTTTGCACAAAACACCATCGTACCTCATCAACAATATATAATAGTGTTTTAAATAGTTGAACATTTGGTTTACTGCACATTCTGTTTGAAAATGTCAAATTTTACAATAATTTTGGAAACAAATTATTACTATTTTAAAAATAATTTTTTGGTAATTAAAAACAAATTTGAAATATGAATTTTTTTCTCAAAACTCTTTGATTACATATCAAATGTACCATTAAAAAAGTTTCATGCACAATGGAGCATTTTTTGCGGGTTATTTTTAAGTATAGAGAAAGTGGACAAAGGTGTAATGTCCGTGACGCTGAAAATTACTAAATGAACTAGGACACGTGCGTGTACAGATGTCAATTAATTACACATGATTGTGCATTATAGGCACAATATACGACCAGAAATTCAAAATGGCCGCCAACCTGTCTAATGCGACCACTTTTCACCGGTCCCTTGAGCGGTCGCTATAGACAGGTATGACTGTATCTAAAAACCTATTTTGTAAATTTTTGAAAAGAGGAAGCATTTAAAAAAAATTTAACGGCTGGTTCAAAATTGTTGAATAATTGTGGGGCCCCACATTTATTACAAATTGTTATGTTTATGGATATATCAGCCATTTCTGAACTGATTTTGATCAAATATAGTTTATTCTGTCATTAAAATTGTATGCTCTTTCGAATTTGACACTCGGTTACATGTAGGTGTAACCATGTTTGCATATAGTTGCCTCCAAATATTTCAATTTTGTGAGCAGAATATCTTAACTATTCAAGGAGCCCCCATAAGAACTCTTTATTGAAGAAGAAAACATGTATTGAAATGTTTAACCAAAAGGTACTCATTATTCACCTGAAAATATAGGATTTTTTTTACATACAATTTAACTACTCCACATTATCCAGACTACATTGTTAGCTGTAGAACAGTTTACATAACAAAAAACTTACTTTGTACACAGTTATAATTCTCCACTAGATAATTTAAAATCTGAACACTACAATCATATTTATCTTTATAACGCAAGATAAATTCAGCAAATTGAAACCTGCTCCATGTATGACTACAGTGATATATATGTGAGAACTGTTAGAATTCTAGGTAAGTTTTGTGGATTGTGACAATGTTACTGGATCCCTTTAAAGACCATGTACTTTAGTAGTCTTCTGTGATCTCGTACGGTGGTACAATAATACAAGCATTGGGATGATAGCCAGTGCATTAGCGCCTCCAAGAAAACGATAAACTGCCTTTATACTGCCAGTCCTGTCTGCTACAAGTCCTGTGAATAGAAAAATTTAAATGAAAAAACATGTTAATTGCTATCTGTCAAACATAAATTTGTAAGTTATCTTTAAAATCATGATAGTCATAATTATGCTTGAATTGTAGAGAAAAAAATATCACTGGCTAAGTTACATGGCTGTTTTCATTTTAAAAATGCAGCCGATAACATAAGAGGGCACCCTCAAGACACCAGAAAATATTTCAGCCATTTTTAATTTTACAAATGTAAATGTCATGTTGAGTAAAAATAATTATTCAGCAAAAACAATAGAACCATTTGGGTATATTGTCAGAAAAGTGTAGGATTTATAATCATTTTCTAAAATTATTGAATCGAAGTTGGCCCCCAGCATTTATTCGAAACGGATATATTTATGGATATTTCAGCTGTTTCTGAACCGATTTTAATCAAACTATTATGCATTTAAAATGGTGTGCTTTATCAAATATTACACTTGGTTTTTCATTACCTCACAAAAAATAATTTCCTGAAGCACCCTCTAAACCCAAACTGTACAATCCCTTTAAATACATATTTGCAACAGAAATCGATGTTACTCTAAAAATGCTGGTAGTGTCAATTTACCATTACAAGTTAGCACATTGTACAGAGCTGTGGAATATGAGGCGTGTTAAAGGGATGGCATGTGCAAGTGCTGAATGCATGTGTAGTTTTGTGATGCTATATTTCCTTTGAGAATGTTATATGACCGGGTAATGAGACAAAATAATGCACAGTGATATTCCCCAACTCATTGCACTGGCTTTGTACACAAGTTATCCAGTGGATAGTTTTTAAAAAATCGAACACTTCAGTCGTAAGTATCTTTTTTTAACGAAAGAGGGAGAAAAAAAAACATATCCCATGCGTCTATTGGTAATACTGATACACGTACACGGTATGAGAGAACCACTAAATTTCTAGCCAGTTTCGTGGATTGGAAAGTGTTACTAGATTCATTTAATCATTACCAAAGGAAAATCAATAAGACACCTAAACACAGTGGCGTAGCTACGGGGGGGGGGGGGGGGGCACGGGGGGCCTGTGCCCCCCCCCCCCCCCCCCCCATAATTTTGAAACAACAATAGAAAACATAAGGGGCCATTTTTTGAAAAAACAAAGAAATACATAAGGTGTGCCCCCCAATAATTTTGCGTGCCCCCCCCCCCCCCCCCCCCAATCAGTCCGACCACGCTACGCCACTGCCTAAACATAATGGTGCAGTCAATTGAGCTATTATTTATTCAAAGCTTTTCTGCTCATCAAGCTGTTCTCAAAATCTCATATTCGTTGCATTTCCCTCATATTGATTATATAATTTACAGGTCACCCGCATTGTTGACAATTTGTGAGATCCAAAATACAATTATAATAGTTATTGCTATTATTATCATTATTATATTTCTATCATGTATTTATTTATTTGTTTTATTTTGACAGGGTAGCTTTGTAAGTGGTAGAAACTCCACATTATGATTATTAGTTTATTATTAGTGTTATTAATACTATTAGTGTTAGCATTATTATCAATATAAATATTATGATAATTATTGTTATTCTTTGATAAGATTTATCTGGTTATGAAATTGTTACTTTAAAAAAATGTATTTTCACACAATCAACTTTCTTGTTTTAGCTTGAGGTCTCGAACATCTTTGATGTCCTTCATCATAATAATTATTATTATTATTATTATTATTATTATTATTATTATGATTGTTATTATTTATTCAGCCAATATTGAAAACAAGTACATCGATCTGTTACAAAATATAATGTACAATGAAAGTGAGATATGGGACAGTTACAAGTGGCCCAGCCAAAAAGTAGATTTTAATTGATCACAGCTTGCCTAAAGTCCGGGCCTAAAGTACTCCTGATACCAAACTGTATATCATTTAAAGGAAAGTCAAACGCTAGCATTTTCTGCTTATTGTTACTGATAAACTGTTTCAAAATTTCTATCACTAATTCTAGTCGTTTATTTCCTATTGTGTATCACTAATAAATTATTATTTTCATAATCAATGTTTTGGGGTCCACAGTCTTATGTGTTATTGACCTCTGGAGGTCGTCATGTTTTCCAGTGGTCCCATATTACACTTCATTTGATCGTGCACTTAAAGGCGGGTTACGTAACCACTGATATAACATCAAACTCAACAGCAAAGGTTACATATAAATCGTTTGAATATAGTTACTGTGCATTCAGATGATCATTATTGTCATTTTATCAATATTGGTTATTTGAATAACAATATTCTATACCTGCTGCCGGGCCGGACACCAATATCGCGAGGCCCGTGGAAAAGCTGCTGAGTGTCGACGCATCAGGAAAATTTTCCTTTGCAACGGCCCAGTCAATCACTGCGTCTTTGGTGACAACGGTGCCACCATTCCCGATGCCGATGACGAACTGGGCCACCATAAGGTAGTCGAACGACGAATGGAGCGTTGTCACGAAGAAACCGCCGGACGAGATGCAAAGCGACGCGAAGTGCAGGTAGCTGCACCAAGTTGGTCGATACCAGAGAGCTACGGTGGTGACAAGATGTGCAGCTGCCATACCAGCTGTCGATGAAATGACGAGGAGACTCGCCTTCCGGAGCTCCAGGCCCTGCGCAATGCCGTACGTCGTTTCGAAAATGTTCCACCCGCCCGTGACGAAATAGACCAACATGATACTGGGGAAGAACGTGCTGACGAAAAGCGGCTCGCGGTAGGCCAGGTCTAAGTGTGTAACTTGCATGAATCGGTTGAAAATCACCCTGATACTTCGCGGAGTTTTAGTGCTCACATAGGCGTCCTGGTCTCCTTGAGCCTCATTTAACAAACGCAAGTTCTCGTATTGACCCTCTCCTAATGTGTCATGGTCATCCGATTCATAGTCCTGGTCTGAATCGGAAATAAATCCATGCGTTCTCTTTTGACAATCGTTCTCTTTCTGCCGGATAGCCTTGTCCGAATGGTTGCCCGAATGGTTGCCTTCGACGTCTCCGATGCTACAAGACTCAGGAAGGGTTTTGTGATTCACTGAATCAGAGTAAGCCTCGCAATGAAGCAGTGGAGAAAACTCTTCCTGATCGGAACAGGTCAGTTCCTCCAGATTCTCGCTAAAAGCATTACTATGACCGCATCCCTCAACCGATGGCAAGCGTTGTCTGTTATGACAAACCTGAAATGAAACTGATGTTGTTGATGAAAATGATACAGATGACGGTGCTGCTGATGCTGCTGATGCTGCTTCTGCAGCTGCTGTTGCTGCTGCTGATGCTGCTGCTGCTGGTGGTGATGTTGAGGATAATAGTGATGACATGGATGATGCCAACGTTCTGTTTTCTTCCGCATCGTCTTCTTTTGGAAGGTTTTCCATCCGTAGACACCTATGTTCACATGGATCTGTGTGGTCTCCAAACTTCTCTTTGCTATGTCCATCTTTATATTCCTTGACAAGCATTTCAGTCTCGGTCCCTTCCATCGGTGTCATGTTCAAAGTCACGTTATCTGTATCTTCCTGTAATAGCAGCTCTGTCTCTGGACTGTCCTCTCCATCATCGTTATCTCGTCCTCGATCTACATCCGATTGTCTAGGCTTACCTGGACCTTTAAGCGCATAGCCTATCGGTACCATGTTCAAAGCCACTCCTCCTATGAACAGGAGCGTATCCTTTGTACCGTAAGCAACGGCGCTGTAGGACGTTGCCAAGGGAAACAGAAGAGACCCGAATGTCATCCCGAGATAGCTAGCGGTGCTCATCAGGGCAAAGTTCTCCCCGTGGTATTGGTGTAGGAGGAGCCATGACTGGAGGTTGACGACAGCGAAACACAAACCTTGATTTGAGGGAAAAACCAAGAAAGATTATAATTTGATGAGATTCATTTATACCCACATCAAAAACTGTTGAGTAATAGTTATTCTTGTATTTGTACATAGTTTGCAACTGACTTTACCGACAGATGAAACTACTGTAACCTTGTTATGTCATTTTTGTTAATGGTGTCTTGTATAACCCTTATGGATTTAGAGAACTTGGCCCGTATTCCCGCACCAGCCTAGTTACATTCTAAGCCTATAATAGATCAAGATGACAATGATAAGTAGGCAGCGAGAGAAACTCTTAGTTGCCAGATTGGGTTAACAAGCTTAGTAGGTATGATTACCCAAATAACCTTATTTAGTGACCAAGAGAATGTTGTTTTGCTTACGACAAGTTATATTTAGCTCTATCGTCTGTGGCTTTCCGAACGTGGCCCTAGACGTTTGCTGATTACAGTATAGCCTACAGACGCTCGATACGATTCATGCTTGGAATATCCCGGACGAGCCCCCAATAAGTTAAAGATGGTCAAGCGTGGGGATATTACACAGCGGGTCGCCATTTTGAACTAGGCAAGTTTGTGCGCATGCACGCACTGCACAACACTAATGCAGCATGCAGTACGCACCGTGCGCAGGAAGTTCGCAATATGGCGCCGCGCATCTGATTTACGAATCCGAACCACCCAGCTAGCCACCTGACGTCATGCCAACGTTGGGCCGATGTATAATTCGTTTTAAGAGGACGTTGGGCCGACATGCGACATGCGACGTCCCCGCGACGTGAAAATGTCCGCCAGCCCAACATCAGCTCGGCGTCTTTTTTTAATGCTGGCCCAACGTCATTTTGCGATTTCGGCCCAACATCAATTATTGACAATGGCCCAATGTCAGTTCTAACGTAGGCCCAACATCGATTCCGGACGTTGAGAGAACATCAAGTTCTGACGTTGGCCCGACGTTAAAATGTCCGCCAGCCCAACATTGTCCCAACATCATTTTGTGATGTGGGGCAAATGTCAATTTTTGACAATGGCCCAACACCGAATCCTGACATAGGACAGATATCAAATTCTGATGTGGGCTCGACGTTAAAATGTCCGCCAGCCCAACATCATCACTACGTCATTTTGTGATATTGGCATGACGTCAATTTCCGACAATGGCCCAACATCAACTCATGACATTGGACCAACATATTATTATGATGTCGGCTCGAGGTTAAAATGTCCGCTAGCCCAACGTTGTCACGACATCATTCTGTGATGTTGGCCCAACGTCAATTTCCGCCAATGGCCCAATATCAAATCCTGACCTTGGGCCAACATCAAATTCTGACGATGGCCCGACATTAAAATGTCCGCCAGCCTGACATTAGTCCAACGTTATTTTTTTTTTATTGTTGGCCCAACATCAAATCTTGACGTTCGCCCGACGTTTGAATGTCCGCTAAACCAACATTGGCCCAACGTCATTTTCTGATGCTGGACCAACATCAAAATTTGACAATGGCCCAATGTCAAATGGCCAACGTAGGACCAACATCAAAAACGTAAAAAGAAATTGGAAAACATGCATAGATTCCACGTCCGATCCATGCTTTTTGTTTAACCTTCACACACATTCATTCATAAATCATAAATATCCTATTCCTACACCTATTGCCTACTCCTAAACCTATCATCCTATCGTCCTACAAACATAGGTCGCAATTGGTATAATATATATATACACCTCTTCTTAGCATGTATGTTTTGTAATGGTTAGTATTTGCAGAGCGTTGAATCTGAAATAATCCACCTTCAAATCATTTTCATAACACTATTTAAAGGTGTTATTTATATTCTTATATATCCTTCTAAATTATATACAGCAGCAAGGACATGACAAAAGTATATTTTTTAATATAAATAATTCCAAAAATCGAAAATTTTCATTTCACTTACGATCGCTTATAATCGATCATGAATTCCCCGATAGCAATACTTTTTTTTTTAACTTTTGAATTACTAATGTTTGTAATCGATCAAACGAAATTCAATTCATTCAAGATTCTCAAAGCAAGTTAACAAAAATATTATAAGTATCCAGCTAGCTAACTGACGTCGGACCGGTGTCGGCAGGTCGTCGGCAAGATCGCGGTCGGCAAACAGACGTCGCGCCAACATTACGCCAACGTCGAATTTAAGTTGGAGGTTTTGGAAATTAAATAAGTCGGAAAATGGTGGTAGTTGAATGTCGTGCCGATGTCATTAAGCTGACGAAAAAAATACGTCTCAAATAAAACGTCGCGCTAAAATCGCACCAATGCCGAAACTGATACGAATTTAAGAGCTCGATAGAGGGTTGTAATATTAATGTTGGGCCGATGTCAATAAACCAACATGAATATGACATCTCAAATATGACGTTGGGCCAATGATGTACCGATGTCGGAATATATCATTTTAAGAGGTCGGTAAATGGTTGTGGAATTGATGTCGGACGGATGTTATTAATTGGACATCAATATGACATCACAAATATGACGTCAAGCCGATATCGCGCCGATGTCAGAATTGGCAGCAATGACACGAGTCGGCAAATAGTCATGAAATCGATGTTCAGCCGATGTCAATATTCTGACATGAATATGTCATCTCCAATATGACGTCGGGATAATTTCGCGCCGATGCTGGAACTGGTAGCAATTAAAGAGGTCGGTAAATGGTTGTAACATTGATGTCGGACCAATGTTTTTATTGGACATCCATATGACATCTCAATTATGACGCCAAAGCGATATCCTGCCGATGTCATAAATGGCACCAATGAAACTAATCATTAAATAGTCATGCAATCGATGTTCAGCCGATGTCAATATTCCGACCTGAATATGACATGTCCAATATTATGACGTCGGGCTAATATCGCGCCGATGTTGAAACTGTTAGAAATTTAAGGGGTCGATAAAATGTTGTGAAATTGATGTCGGGTCACAGTTATTAATTAGACATAAATATGACATCCAAAATATGACTTTGGGCCTATACCGCACATATGTCGGAACTTTACGAAATTGTAAAGGTGGGTAAAAGGTTGTGAAATAGATGTCGGGCGGATGTCATTACTCCTACATAAATATGACATCTCTACTATGACGTCAGTCCGATATTGTGATGATGTTGTATCTGATAGCAATTTAAGAGGTCGGTACGGCATGGTTGTGAAATTGATGTCTGGCCAATGTTATTAATTGGACCTCAATATGACATCTCTATATGATGACGCCAAAGCGATATCCTGCCGATGTCAAAACTGACAGCAATTAAACAAGTCGGCAAATGGTCATTAAACTGATGTTGTGCCGATGTCATTAATCCGACATGAATAAGAGATCTCATATATGACGTCGGGCTAATATCGCGCAGATGTTGGATCTGGTAGCAAATTAAGAGGTCAGTCAAAGATTGCAAAATTGATGTTGGGCTTATGTTATTAAATATACATAAATATGACCGCTCAAATATGATGTTGGGTCAATGTTGTACCGATGTCGGAACTGGCGACCATTTGCCGGCTTGTTTCATTGCTGCCAGTTCTGACATCGGCAGGATATCGCTATGGCGTCATCATTGAGATGTCATATTCATGTCTAATCATTGACTTCGGCACAACATCAATTAACATCAATTTGCCGAGTTGTTTCATTGCTGCAAGTTCTTACATCAGCCTGACATATTTATCACATTCATGTCTAATTAATAACATCGGACCGATATCAATTTTACTACCATTTACCGACCTCCTTAATTGCTATCTTTTCCGACATCGGCGCGATATTAGCCCGACGTCATATTGGAGATGGCATATTCATGTCCGACTGTTGACATCGGCGCAACATCACTTTCATGATCATTTGCCGACTTGTTTCATTGCTGTCAGTTCTGACATCGGCAGGATATCGCATTGACGTCATCATTGAGATGTCATATTCATGTCGGATCATTGACATCGGCTCAACATCAACTTAATGACTATTAGCCGACTTGATTCACTGCTGCCCTTTCTGACGTCGTAGGATTTCGGTTTGACGTCAAAATTGAGATGTCCTATTTTTGTCTCATTACTAACATTGTCCCGATATTAATTTCACAACCATGACTGACCACTGACTGAATAATTGATGTTGGGTCGAAATCGCAAAATGACGTTTGGCCAGCATTAAAATAAAAAAACGCCGCGCTGATGTTGGGCTGGCGGACATTTTTACGTCGCGGCGACGTCGGATTTTTAATGTAGGCCCAACGTCGTCTTAAAACGACTTTTTACATTGGCCCAATGTTGGCACAACGTCAGGTGGCTAGCTGTGTAGCGACCTCTTAAATTGATACCAGTCCCAACATCGGCGCTATATTAGGTCGACCTCTTATTGGAGATGTCATATTAATGACATTGGGCCATTGTCAAATTATGATGTTGGTCCAGCATCAAAAAATGACGTTGGGCCAATGTTGGGTTAGCGGACATTCAAACGTCGGGCGAACGTCAAGATTTGATGTTGGGCCAACGTCAAGATTTGATGTTGGGCCAACAATACAAAATAACGTTGGGCTAATGTCGGGCTGGCGGACATTGTAATGTCGGGCCAACGTCAGAATTTGATGTTGGCCCAACGTCAGGATTTGATATTGGGCCATTGGCGGAAATTGACGTTGGGCCAACATCACAGAATGACGTGGTGACAATGTTGGGCTGGCGGACATTTTAACGTCGAGCCCACATCAGAATTTGATATCTGTCCTATGTCAGGATTTGGTGTTGGGCCATTGTCGGAAATTGACATTTGCCCGACATCACAAAATGATGTTGGGACAATGTTGGGCTAGCGGAAATTTTAACCTCGCGCCCACATCATAATGTTATGTTGGTCCAATGTCATGAGTTGATGTTGGGCCATTGTCAGAAATTGACGTATCACAAAATGACGTGGTGACGATGTTGGGCTGGCGGACATTTTAACGTCGAGCCCACATCAGAATTTGATATCTGTCATATGTCAGGATTTGGTGTTGGGCCATTGTCGGAAATTGACATTTGCCCGACATCACAAAATGATGTTGGGACAATGTTGGGCTAGCGGACATTTTAACCTCGCGCCCACATCATAATGTTATGTTGGTCCAATGTCATGAGTTGATGTTGGGCCATTGTCAGAAATTGAAGTATCACAAAATGACGTGGTGACGATGTTGGGCTGGCGGACATTTTAACTTCGAGCCAACCGCGATATTCCGACATCCGGCCAACAACTTTCGACATCGGCCCGACGTCAGGTGGCTAGCTGGGCACCTTTAAAGGTAAAATCATGGCATGTTTCCTTGGTGTAAAGCCATCTCGCCATAATTCATGGCAGCAATTGTAACAAAGACATACGATTATATTGGTTTCTTAGTTTAATTTATTGATTTATTGTACCCATTGATTTACGGACACCCCCCCCCCCCCCCCCCCCACCCCCACTGAGAGGGGTTTTCAACTTTGAAGGTACTTGGTCTCGGTCTCGAAAAATCCTGGGTACGCCACTGGTCACATATATTATGATATTTAGTGAAATGGGAGATTGCCTTATTCAGCAGAACGGCCCAAAGTGAAAGCATGGCACATACCTGAAATAAATATAAATGTGCCAAACACAAGTGGGTCTTGCGTGAAAGCAGTACAGGTGAACATCACACCACAGACGAGCCCACTGAGAGTTGTTACGGCACGAGGGTTCAGATGGTCTAGCAGAAGCCGAGCCATGGGGGCTGTTTAGATGTCAAGAAGAAAAGAAAAGAAAAATTATGAGATAAGATATTAGGGTCTCCCCGAGGATTGAAGCCTAGACATCCGGATTGCTAGACCGATACTCTACCGACTGATCTAGAAAGCACTTGCGCTGGGTTTTCGTCCCTGAAAGATTTTCTCTTCAACGAACATTTAGCACAATGATTTTCTAGCTCAGTTGGAAGACCACCGGTCTAGCAATCCGGAGGTCCTTGGTTTGAATTACGGGGAACCCCTATTTCCTTTGCTCATTTTCATATCATTACATATTTCTGGTCAGTATACATTTCTTGTTAAAAGCAGGCGTGATTTTTCCCGGATGGTGTTATTGAGACAAGCCACCACAGTATATTGTCTTTTCTTTTTACAATGTGAATCATAGTGAACAATAGCTCCAATGAACATTTTGAGAGCTGTTATTTTTATTTATTTGTTAATTAATTTGGGCGGAAGTCAGCACAGCTGTTTTTTAAATCAATAAGGGTCAATTAATTGGTTCACAGCTGCAACTCAAACACATGAATGCTTAATTCAGAATAGAACAAATATAATGTAGATAGAGTGGAGGTATTCATGTGCTCGGCGTTTGGATTGGAGGTGAGACCAACGTTTGTAATTTTCCCAAGGACATGGCCAGTGAGACAATTCAATATCCGGACAGAACAGTCGATATAAAGCGTCTATCTTCCTGAAAGTCTGGCCAAATCGGCTGTATGATAGCGAAGAAATCAAATTATTTGTTCATCTTTATGTCAGTATGTGCATGTTTCTTTTGGTCGTTCAATGCATCATAGGCGTAGGCGGCGGGGGGCTGCACCCCCCCCCCCCCCCCTCCCCCCGAGATTTGAAAACGGCCATATTCGGGTAAAAAGCACCTGAAATTCGGGCAAACCATGTCATACTATATTCGGGCCAACTCATGTCATACATTCGGGCAAAGTCACCTTATTTTGGTTCAAAACCGTCTCATATTCCGGCAAAATGTTGTTATTTTTGGACTAAGCCTTCAAAAACATAATTTTCGGGCAACAAAAAGGCGAGGACCTCCCCCCCCCCCCCCCTTTTTTTTTTGGGGGGGGGGGGGGGCTTGTCATGTGAAAAGTCGGGAAGGAAAATTATTCAAGTTCAGGGTTTTTTTATCATTTACCTGCGAGGTAGATCATGGAATAGAAGAGAGTGACGATAAATCCAATGGTAGTGTAGGAAGCGTTCAGGTAACCAGCGAGGGGGTAGACGATCACACTCAATGATATCACGAGATTCTCCTGAATAAACTCCAGGAAGAACCGTGACGTAAAGATCACGTGACGCCAGTTACTTCTCCGTGACGTCATGCCTGTTAATTAGTTGATCTGTCTGCTATTTCCTGTAGAATAAAGCCAGATAAATATCACCATGGTAACCATGGTGTCTTACGTAGCGTGGTCGGACTGATTGCGGGCACATCTATGTTTGTCCCCCTTTATTTTGTTAATAGTTTGTCCACTTATAAATGTTATTAAATTGTTTTTATCAAATGATTGCGGGCGGGGGCACTTACCCCAGCGCCCCTCCCCCACTGAAGGTAACCATAAGTACACTGGGGTACAGCACTTTTTTATTGTATTGAAAGCAAGCGATTTTGTATTCCTGTCATTTACATTATGCATGTATCTGAAAATAAATACTTGTGTCGTATGGGATTTCCAAGTATTTGCAAGGTTTGTAGTGAAAAAAGGCGATTTTGTTACAATATACAGTAAGTCGGAGGTCACACACTATTCATATGGATAATATATGATACTATTTGTAAGGTCACAATCCACTGTAGCTCAAATAAACTGGTCGGCAGCTGCATCTATAACCGTTATAATAGATAGCAATTATATTCATAATGTAATGTATTCCTGGTAAAATGTCGTCAATGATGTCTGGTAAGCTTAATTTATTATTTCAAATTATTTATTAAGGGCAGTGTATATATTGCATGCTCGGAGTTATATTAGCAGTAGTATAAGTAGTAGTAGCAGCAGAAGTAGCAGAATTAGAAGTAGTAGTACTAGTAGTAGTAGAGTAGTAGTAGTAGTAGTAGTAGTAGTAGTAGTAGTAGTAGTAGTAGTAGTAGTCTGTAGTAGTAGTAGTAGTAGTAGTAGTAGTAGTAGTAGTAGTAGTAGTAGTAGTAGTAGTAGTAGTAGTAGTAGTAGTACTAGTAGTATAGAGTAGTAGTAGTAGTAGTAGTAGTAGTAGTAGTACTAGTAGTAGTAGAGTAATAGTAGTAGTAGTAGTAGTAAGTAGTAGTAGTAGTAGTAGTAGTAGTAGTAGTAGTAGTAGTAGTAGTAGTAGTAGTAGTAGTAGTAGTAGTAGTAGTAGTAGTAGTAATAGTAATAGTAGTAGTGGTAGTGGTAGTGGTGGTGGTGGTGGTGGTGGTGGTGGTGGTGGTGGTGGTGGTGGTGGTTGTGGTGGTGGTGGTGGTGGTGGTGGTGGTGGTGGTGGTAGTAGTAGTATTAGTAGTAATAGGACCTAGTAGTAGTAGTAGTAATAGTAGTAGTAGTAGTAGTAGTAGTAGTAGTAGTAGTAGTAGTAGTAGTAGTAGTAGTAGTAGTAGTAGTAGTAGTAGTAGTAGTAGTAGTAGTAGTAGTAGTAGTCTAATCATTGTACGACTGTCGACTAGTATGATATATCACAGCATTTAAAATGATAATGAGTAATGAAAACAACGAATAAAATTAATAAATCAATTGGAAAAGATGTACGTTTTTATAGGAGTTTCTTAGTTCTTAAACACATCCACTGTTTGTTTGTTTGTTTGTTTGTTTCCGAAATCACAACAATAAATACAGCAATGAAGTGCAACGGGGGATGACCCAATTCAGCAGAATAACAATTAAAAAAACCGCTGTTCTTCCTTGGGGTCCCACAATTAGATACAGTATATACAATTAAACGTCTATATACAATGATTGCAACATACAGAAATGATAATTTCATAAATTATTCCATATTATGTACACTAAATTAAAATTGGTGACAAATATTATATAAACACTTCCAATTGAGAACAAATAATTCCAACGCCATTTGAACAATTCCATAGGAGTTAAGGAAAGAGCGAGAAAAGAGTAAAACAGGGAACTGCAAATATTTACAATTTTATGGAATATATTCATCTAAAAATGTTTGAAATGATCTCAAGCTCGTAGCATTACGAATTGCAATTGGTAATTGGTTATACACTGAAATTCCTCTGTAGAAGAACGTTCTTTTACAACAGTTTGACCTAGGCTTAGGCAAATTCATAACTTGACTCGAACGTAATTCATAATTGGTACTTCTCAATGAAATATTATCGAGCATATAACTAGGAGTTAAATTTTGTAACACTTTATACATCATTATGTATACAAGTGTGTCTTATAACGTTTGTCGAGAAAATCCCATACCAGAGTATCATGAACATGTTGTGTAGATATATGAGAATACGGATTAATTCTCATTATGATTCGACCCGCTCTATTTTGTAATTT
Organism: Echinarachnius parma; assembly: GCA_037951105.1. Taxonomy (NCBI): domain Eukaryota; kingdom Metazoa; phylum Echinodermata; class Echinoidea; order Clypeasteroida; family Echinarachniidae; genus Echinarachnius; species Echinarachnius parma. Next base: position 2,627 of record JBAMJV010010449.1, on the reverse strand, counting down.
TTGCAATAACAAAAGAGAAGATTTTGAAGCAGATTGCCAAACCAAGTCTCCATAATCAAAATGAGGAAGTATAACAGATTTATAAATGATATTCAGGTTAGATTCATTAATAGTATAACGTAATCTACCAAGAAAGCTTACAAGTCTACCAATTTTCGGACACATATTTTCAATATGCATATCCCACTTCAACTCTCTATCGATGTGAATTCCAAGATATTTTGTGCTTTTAACTTGTTCAATGCATATATATATCTAATTTTTATATCAATTTCATTACACTTTGATAACATAATCTTGTTCCAAAAAGCATACAAACAGTTTTAGTGTAATTTATAAACAAATTATTTGTACGCATCCAATCATCTAACTTTAGCATTTCACTATTAAGAACAGACTGAACCTCTTTAGCATCTCCATGGGAGAAATATATAACAGTATCGTCAGCATATAGGTGAACTGAAGATCGCTTGAATATATCAGGTAGATCATTAATGAATATGGTAAACAATAAAGGACCTAAAATTGAGCCCTGTGGCACACCATGAGATAAACTTTTTTCATTAGAGGTAGCATTATTTACTACAGTTACTATTCTTCTCTCAGATAAGTAACTCTCGAACCAATTAAGGCTGTGCCTGTTACACCAATACTCGATAATTTCTTAAGGAGCAATGCGTGATCAACCATATCAAAAGCTTTACGCAAATCTACAAAAATTGTTCCCGTATACACACCTTTGTCCATTGCCATTAACCATTCATCGGTTACTTTAACCAAAGCAGTTACAGTAGAATGCTTTGCTCGAAATCCAGACTGCACAGGTACAAGAATATTATATGTCTGAAGGTGATGTAACAATTGTAATTGTATAACTCGTTCGAGAACTTTTGTAATCCATGGCAATAACGAAATTGGTCTGTAGTTATCCGGATTCGATTTTCACCCTTTTTATGAATTGGTATCACCTTTGCAATTTTCCATGCTCTAGGTACTTTGCCATGCACGATTGATTTATTTATCAAATAATGCTGTTGAAGCAGATTTAATATACAGAAGGGAAGTTCATTCCACTCCTAGTTAGCTGCTGTAAACGTGAAGATGTCCCCCTTTTATCAAGATAAAATGCACCCGAATAAAAATACAATAAAACAAATTAATTTGGTGTGGGCAAAATACAGTCATATTCAAAATAGTGTACGGGCGCAAATAAGAGTACTTAAATACTAGTAAATCACTTACTAATGTATAATGGTGGTGTTCAGATATTGCAGTCTCTCCGCTCTGCACACTTCTCTGTAGTGTAGGTCTACTAAATGTGGGCTAATCATTATATCACTATCATGCAACAGAAGTATGATAAATGACAAGTATATTACACTGCGGATCCGGGTCGCACCGAATATCAAGAGCCACCATATCCATGTACGTTGTGCACGTATGTGCACGTATACTTCTGTTGTATAAAACGCACTCCGATCCCTAACTCAACTTTTTGCAGAATTAAAATAAAGCTTTACAAAATAATGCTGCATGTAGATCGAACACTAAATATAGGATTTCTCGGTCAATTTCGTAAGTAAGCCGAACGAATTCATTTTACGTTCATTCAATTTCGCCTATTCTGTCACCGCAGCTGTGATTTATCGTTTAAATTCGCTTTTTAGCATTTGAATTCATAAAACGGTCATTCAAAAACATTTTGTTTTCATTCGAATTAAAACGTGATTCTTTTTCGTAAAATTTGCATTCAATTTAAAGCGAGACGATTCGCGATTAGGTAATAACGCCTTCCGTGAATTCAATTTCGTTTCTTTGCATACAATTTCACAAGTTTTGCAATCAAAATAAACACGTTAATCATGTTAATCTCACCCAGTATAATCATATAACCCCGCTAGCTTAGTTCCATGCTAAACCAATTTCAAATTATACGGTTTAGTAAGCAACAAACATTGTACTTGTCCTCACTAAATCAACACTATTTAGCAACTGAACGATCATGTGTTAAGTATATACCTAGCCACATCATTGGTATAGAATTAGTATGGAACTAAACGAGTGTCTTTTTATGAATATATATGCTCTCTGGTATAAGTTCATGTAATGCATGCAAAGTGTGTGTTTAGAAATTTTGTTTTTGGAGTGGCGTACCATCCTGGGACATCACGGTGGGGGGGGGGGGGGGGGGGGGGGGAGGAGGTCAAAACTTTGTATGTTTTTTAATAATTTATTCGGTGTTCATGATCTCTTTTAGGCCATTTATAGTTGTGTAAATTATATGTAGCCTTTATTTAACATGTTAAGAACAAACTATGAGTATAAGCTCAATCACAATCACAATCATAATCACAATCTGAATCACAATCACAATCACAATCTGAATCGCAATCACACTGTTCACAATCAAAATCTGGCAATCATAATCACGATCACAATTACGATCATGATCACAGTCACAATAACCATCTCTTGAATGAAATGAAATAGAATAGATTTGATAGTTCCTAATTCCACCAATATGTTTAGAAAAATATTTAAGTTTTCAGAAAAAAATAAATCATCATTTGAAAAATCATCGCCATAATAAAGTATATGTTTTGGGGAATGCAGAAGAAGAGTATCAT